>OY757929.1:39954156-40046614 GCA_963585895.1 Sepioteuthis lessoniana | reverse complement strand
GTGTTTCGGCTTGGTCAGGTGTATTTGCCACTATCGCTATGTCATCGGCGTCGGTAATTGTTGTTGCGGGGTATCTTCTGCTTCTTTTCTTCGTCAGTTAGAAGCCATTCTCTTTGATTTTGTCAATCGATAGAAGAAACCCCCTCTTAAACTAGTAGACAAATTCACGTACCTAGGAAGCAGCGTCGAATCAACCGAAAAGGACATTGAAACGAGGTTAACGAAAGCATGGACAGCTATCAATAGGCTCTCGACTATATGGAAATCAGACCTAACCGATAAAATGAAACGCAGTTTCTTCCAGGCAGCGGTCACATCGATACTGCTATATGGATGCACTACATGGACGCTAACAAAACGGCTCGAGAAGAAACTAGATGGCAATTACACAATGTTGCGTGCAATCCTGAACAAGTCCTGGCAGCAACACCCCACAAGACACCAACTGTACGGCCACCTGCCCCCTATCACGAAAACTATTCAAGTTAGACGAACCAGACATGCAGAACATTGCTGGAGAAGCAGAGATGAACTCATAAGAGATGTACTCTTATGGATCCCCACACATGGCCGCGCAAAAGCAGGACGACCAGCACGAACGTACATTCAGCAGCTATGTGAGGATACAGGTTGTTGTCCTGAAGACCTACCTAGGGCGATGAACGATAGGGAGGAGTGGCGAGAGAGGGTCAGGGATATCCGTGCTGCCAGCACGATATGATGATGAGATATATATATATATATATATATATATATATATATGATATTAAATTAAAAGCCTAAAGCTACCACAAGAACCCACCACCATCTCAAACAGTAGACCGTTCCCAAACATACCTAAAATTCAGTAGTAAATAAACGCTAAGAGGATGAGGAGGAAAAATGATTTGAACTTGCGTGTCAATATTGGTCAGTATGTCTTTAAGTCTTATGAATTGAAAATGCTGAATTTTACAAAATGTTATGCTGTATTTTGTTTTAAAATAATGCTTAAACTGTGCATTTTAAATGTAAAAACACACTTACTATAAACCCAAATTGAATATATTACTCTTTCCAAATGTCAGCAAAACGTTTTTGAAACTTTTTTAAAAGCTAAAAATTGTTAGAGGCCTAACAATAGTTTAGAAGAAAAAGTAAAAGCCTAAAGCTGCCTATGCTACCACACACAAAAAAAAATTGTCATTTTTAAAAACTCTATAATTCCTAAAGCCTCCCCGGCTCCCAACGGTAGTATAGAAGAAAAAAAACCTAAAAAGCCTTGAAAAATGTCCAAATACCGCAGCAAAAAAAAAAAAAAAAAACCATTTCCGTACCAGTAAAAGTCTGACGAAAGTACTTTAATCTTGTACTTTAAGTTAAAACTTACGAAAACTTACCCACCGGCCCCTTTTTTTTTTTTTTTTTTAAATTTTATTTTATTTTATTTTTTCTTTTACCTACACATGGGAAACAGCATGATGTACGTAAAGGTATTTGAATAAATCCATTGACGACCAAACTCAATACCTAAACAGGTCCTGGACGTGAGTTTGACGACTTTATGCTCAGGATCGTTAGTTCGATCGGGGAACTACTGCTGATCCTCTATAAGAGTGGCTCATATAGAAGAGAATAAAATAGCCATCGAAAGATAACCATGACCCACACTCAAACCACATACACAAACTGCATCACTCTTCGCGCGGGTAAAAAAGGGGCGCGTCCTGAGTTCGAAAAATCAGCTACAGAGCTCAAATGACAAAAACTATTAAAATGCAAGCAAACACTACAAATAGCGACATTTAACGTAAGAACCTTAAATAGAATAGGACAACTACCAGAGCTAATCGCATCGGCCGTAGAACATAAAATTTACATAATATGCATACAAGAACACAGATGCACGCACACCGAAGATATCAAATATCACGAAACTGGCAATAGATGGTCGCTCATCACTGTATCCGCATGGAAAAACTCTGTCAACGCCGCAGTAGGAGGGGTAGGATTGCTTATAGGACTTAGAGCATTAAAAACGCTAAATAGCATTGAGAAAATACAACCTAGAATGATGGCAGCTACTTTTAACGGCAATCCCAGAGCAGCAATCATCTCCTTCTACAGCCCTGCCAACGTTAGTGAAGAAACTGAACTAGTCACCTTCTCCGATGAGCTATCCTCATTAGTGCGTAGCATCCCGAAACACATGTTAGTCATTGGCGGAGACATGGATGCTCAAATCGGGAAAAACAGAAACAACAAATACAGCCTCCACAACACGTCAAATAGGAATGGGCAACATCTAACAGATTTCATGGTAGAAAATAGATTAGCATACAAACTACCAAAAAAGGGAGGGCAAACTATGAATACTAAAGCACAGATAGACTACGTTCTTATAAACAAGAAATGGAAAAATAGTGCAATGAATTGTGAGGCATACTCCTCTTTCGAGGGTGTGTCCACCGATCACCGAATAGTCAAGACCACCACCAAACACTATGACTGGGCCCTTTTGAACAACAGAGATATAAGAGATAAATACGTATTAGAATTAAGAAACAGATTCGAAACACAAGAAAAGACAGAAAAAAGTACACCAAACGACGAATATGAAAATTTCGTCAATGCGCACCTCGAGGCAGCAGCGAAATGCATTCCAACAAAACTCAAAACTAAATATAGAGTCTCATGGGAAACTTTAGCAGTAAGAGAAAAACGTGCACTAGTGAAAACAGCCTCCAAAAACTATCGAAAAAACCCAACAAACACAAATGCCTTAAAACTAAAAACGGCACAATATCAATTAGTAGGCATATATATAAAGGAACAGACAGAATACATTCAAAATCAGATAGATAAGATTAGAGACTCGGTGGAAGATAGACAATCTAGGATAGCCTGGCAAACAATAAACAAAGTGAGTAGAAGAAAGAACACAGCCAAAGCAAAACTGAAAACAGCAAACCAACAAGAAAGAATAAAACTGTGGAAACAGCACTTGGAAACCCACTGAAAATAACACATGAACCAATCACCACAATAATTAGTAAACAATTAGACATTAAACTAGGACCGTTCACACAAGAAAAACTCGACTCGGTTCTCAGAAAAATTAAAAATAGGAAAGCTGCAGGACTGGACGAGATTCCCCCAGAAGTATGGAAGACCAGACAATTCGACGACATAGTGCTCCGACACTACAACACAGTATACAATCAAAATCCGATAGATAGATGGATGAAGGGATGCATACTCCCCTTCCCTAAAAAGGGGGACCTCGAATTAGCCAAAAACTACCCAGGCATAACACTTACATCCATAGCAGCCAAAATATACAATGCCCTACACCGAAACCACATAGAACCCAAAATCGACAATATACTTAGGAAAAACCAAAATGGCTTCCACGACCTAACAAATATTAACCATCCGTAGAATCCTTGAAGGTGTACGGGCAAAAAACCTACAAGCGACATTAATATTTGTCGACTTTACCAAGGCCTTCGATTCCATTCACAGAGGAAAGATGGAACAAATCCTACTAGCATACGGCATACCTAAAGAAACCGTAGCAGCGATAACGATTCTCTATAGAAACACCACAGTAAAAGTACGATCACCAAATGGAGACACAGAATACTTCGACATTGTAGCAGGAGTACTACAAGGAGACACGCTGGCTCCATACCTCTTTATCATTTGTCTAGACTACATACTTAGAACATCGATTGACAAAATCAGAGAGAATGGCTTCGAGCTGACGAAGAAAAGAAGCAGAAGGTACCCTGCAAAAACAATTACCGACGCCGACTACGCCGATGACATAGCAATACTGGCAAATACACCCGACCAAGCCGAAACACTACTGCGTAGTTTGGAACGAGCAGCCGCAGGCATAGGCCTCTATGTTAATGCACACAAAACGGAATATATGTGCTATAATCAAACGGGGAACATCTCCACTCTAGAAGGAACCCCTCTTAAACTAGTAGACAAATTCACTTACCTAGGAAGCAGCGTCGAATCAACCGAAAAGGACATCGAAACGAGGTTAAAGAAAGCTATCAATAGGCTATCAATTACATGGAAATCAGACCTAACCGATAAAATGAAACGCAGTTTCTTCCAGGCAGCGGTCACATCGATACTGCTATACAGGTGCACTACATGGACGCTAACAAAACGGCTCGAGAAGAAGCTAGACGGCAATTACAAAAGAATGCTGCGTGCAATCTTGAACAAGTCCTGGCGGCAACACCCCACAAGACACCAACTGTACGGCCACCTGCCTCCTATCACGAAAACTATTCAAGTTAGATGAACCAGACATGCAGGACACAGCTGGAGAAGCAGGGACGAACTCATAAGAGATGTACTCTTATGGACCCCCACGCATGGCCATGCAAAAGCAGGATGACCAGCACGAACATACATTCAGCAGCTATATGAGGATACGGGATGTTGTCCTGAAGACCTGCCTAGTGCGATGAACGATAGGGAGGAGTGGCGAGAGAGGGTCAGGGATATCCATGCTACCAGCACGACATGCTGATGATGATATATATATATATATTCCTTGAATATCTTTCTTTACTTCACCTGTATTTAATCTGTATGACTGATCCATGTGGACCGGCAGTAAGCAGAGAAACCTGCTACACCAGTAATCAGATAAGTCATTTGTTCTTTATTTTTAAACTAATCAGAACCCATTTATTTGCCCACAGTAACACCTCTGCACCTTGTACACAGGCTTTCAAAACATTGATTTCATTTAGCATTAAGTATAACTATGTATAAGTAATTCTAGCCTCTTGAAATCACTTTTCAATGATATATTGTAAACTTATCAAAATGTTGTAATGTACAGAACTGACTTGTAAATCATCAATTAAATTTTCACCTTATTTACTTACATGATTATTATTATTCTCCAACATTAATTTCAATATGGGTAGTGAAATTACAAAAAATCACTAAACACAGACCATTTATATAATAAAAGGTTAGTAAATGTTTAGAAACACATTAGTAACCTTTTCAACAATTACTAAGCTTCATAACATAGGACCATTTACACTCCTTGAGAACAATATCGCTCTAGTAAGAATCAGAAAATATATTGATGTTTTAAGGGTTAATAGCAACATGATTAGAACTAACAACTCCAAAAAATAAGCAGGTGTTTTTCTTTCTTTCAATACAATTTATTTACCAATCATTGTCAATTACTTATCAATAAACCATATTAAATAAACAGATCGTTTTGGTAGTCACCACCAAAAATGAATAGTCCATGATTTTAAAATACAGAAATTAATGTTAGTCGAGTCAGTGTAAGACGAAAAATTTCACTCAATTTTTACAGTCAAGTTTTTACAGAAATTTGATTTTAGAAAATTAAAATTTTAAACCTTATCATGTGTGCATGTAATCTTTTGGCCATTTTTAAGGAGTTCCCTTTATAAAAAGCAGACACAGTACTTTTAGTAAGGAGATGCAATGGACTATTTTTTTTTTCTCTTAAACTACTTGTATTTAAAGTTATAAAAGCAAAGGACCAATAAATACGACACTAAATATTTCTTTGGGGAAAACTAGAACAAACAGTTAAACCTGCTTTTTTTTTTTTTTTTAATTTTTTTTTTTGGTTAATGGTCTAATTAAACATCACCTCACCTCTGACAGGCCCACACACAGTGAAGTGGGCGGGGGGATCAGATTGCCCTCAACTATATAGTCACCAACATTTTTGGCTATATGCAAGGAAAAAAATATGGAGAATCCAGGCAATAGATCTTTTTGGTCAGAGTAACCTCCCTTTGACACACACGACGTGACCCAGTGTCAATTTTTAAGGTGGAGTAAATTTTCTAAATTGGTTGCCAAGCTAAAAAGCCCACATGAATTCATGCCTTTCCCAAGTACATTAGCAAGCACCTTGCATTTCGAAATAGTTCACATACACAGCTATGCCTCTCGCTGTTTGCTCCATGCTATGTAGCAGAAATTTGGCTTAAGCAGGTTTATAAGAAGAACTAGATCATCTGCATCAGTCATAGTTTCTGTGGGATACTGTTTGCTTCTTGTCTTTGTTTCCTTTTTTGTAAAATGTTACACAATTTTCTTTTTATTTACATCAATTGACATTCGTAGTACACAAGCTAGGGAGATTATAAATCCCTCTGCCATGGTTAGGATGTGACACGAGGCCAATTTTGAAGAGTAAAGCTGCTTTGACTTGAGCGGGGAAGGAAGAGAAAAATCCCTCTACTCATTTTGGATAAATAAAGGTTACTCTGTCTTAGAGGTGAGAAAGATCCTAATTGCACTACTAGTTTGCCCATAGATTAAGTCGGTATTCTCTATTGAACCCATCTAAATGTGAAATGACACCATTTATCAAGGAATCAGCACATTGGGGAAATACATGAATCCAAATGTTCTTAATGTCTTCTCATACAGTCACATAATAGATAAGACTTCAAACCTCAGAAGCTTTCTTTAAATACTTTGGATCATTGAAAATAGAAAGACAAATGTATATTTTACCAATACATTAATGAAAGAGTCAAAGGCACAGCCAACATATTAGGCATGGAGTTTTTACATTGTACAAAATGAACACTACAGACTTTGGTAGCTCATTCAATGGAGTACAAAGAGCAAGCTCAAGAAAATTTCTCTCGATTCTACTTTTCCAACATGCAGTATTTTGTATGTGTTTTTGTATTTCAGTTCCTATTATATGGGATCTGCCAACCAGCATTCTATATAAATGAATTTTTTAAAATAAAATCAAGTACATGCACACTTCCCACAAAAAGAGGATTTAAAATCATCACTTCATTTTATATGTATTATAACATTTAAGTGGAAAAACTTAAATATTGCAGTAATTATCATCAAGTGAAAGTTCAGTTGTTAATGACAATATTAAATGAAGTTTAGTTTTTTGGTTTGTACAGATAATTAAAAGCAGTTATCACTTTTGTAAAGATATCAGTTTTGGTTGGTTGGGTTTTTATGGCATATCAGCCTCTGTAGGTTATTTAATGCCAAATCCAATTTTATACAAATAATCAATTCTATTTCAGACATTTCAGTTTAGCATAAGTACAGTTTAATTGTCAAAAATATTTCTATTGCAAGCTATTCAGTTAAATATAAGTATGCAGTTTAGTTCTATTTAACCCATAGATAGGACCTTATCAGGTGCTACCATTCCAGGCCACAGTGGACCTGGGAGCAATGGCAATGAAGGGGTGCTCCACATTCCCCAAAGCCCTAGCATCACTGGAACCTCACCATCATAGTTTTGTGTCATATCCAGGACACTCAGTGGAGGGGATCTTACCCCTCTGCAGAGATGCAGTCGATATATTCTACAGCCCCAGCCAACTGGGCAGGATATCAGTTTTAATGCAAAAAATAAATAAATAAATACAAAACATATATACACAATATATTATCAATAATAAAAACTGTAAGACAATAAAAATCAATGACACAGTAAGTGGCTATGATCATCGGATGAATTGGTAATCCACAAAAGCCTGATATGAACAGTAGTTTTACTGAATATGTCACTTGTAGATTACAGGCTCTCTTAATGATTGTAGCTGTGAAACTTGGAGTCATGAATTTTTACTCTGCCTTAGAGTTTTTTTTATAACTGACAATATATTGTGATATTGCTCTATATTTTTATGTAAAGATTTTACAATTTAGGTGCTTTTTAGCATTACTGCTGGAGAAGCAGAGATGAACTCATAAGAGATGTACTCTTATGGATCCCCACACATGGCCGCGCAAAAGCAGGACGACCAGCTAGAACGTACATTCAGCAGCTATGTGAGGATACAGGTTGTTGTCCTGAAGACCTACCTAGGGCGATGAACGATAGGGAGGAGTGGCGAGAGAGGGCCAGGGATATCCGTGCTGCCAGCACGATATGATGATGATGATGATATATATGATCTGATTTGTTCATCACCAAAAATTCTCTAAAGGGTGGAGTGAGATAAAGAGTACAAGAAAGTATAAGCTTCATCAAAGTGTGTTTTATATCTAAAATCATTAAAAAAATAGTGTGGACTTTATGGGATGCATTTCAATTACCAAATTAGACTTTTTTTTAATCATTTCTTTTTAGTGGGTGCTTCTGCCTCTTATGATTTTGGGCTAAAATGGGGGGGGGGAATGTACAATAGTGAAACTTATTAACTTCCTTCTTTATCTTGCTTTTTACTGTTTAAGTCACTTATGCCATGTAGTGAAATGAGTTTATTTTAACATCCAAATTATTTGACTAACTTAAAAAGAATTAAGATTACCTTCATTAGTATAAATTAAACAAAGTTTGAAGTAAATTGTTGGGTATGAACTGTTAAGAGATGAATTTTCCAGAATTAACTCCAATCAATTCTTAGGAATATAGGGTGTTTCAAAAACATCTCTATGGAAGTTTCTTTGTTTTTTAAAGTCCCCAGCCATTCACCATCCTTGTCCACACATTATTGGAATCTTTCTCAAATTGTTTTCACAATATCAGTTCTGCTTTTCCAATAAAGATACTCCCATTAAAATATATATATATATATTTTAGTTAAATATAGAATTCCCTTCGGGATATTCCAAGATTATATTGACAAGGATGATGAACATATGAAGACTACTTAAAATTATATCATAAAGGTACTCCCATAACAGTGATCTTATTTATTGATTTTCCTTTTTTTTTTTTTTTTTTTTTTTTTTTTTTTTTTTTTTTTGGTAAACCACCTCATATAATTGTAGAAAAATGGAAATTAAGTTTATTAAAAATAACAATTTATTCATTTGACTAGATTCATGAATACATCTTCATCAGATACTAAGAAAAATATATTTGTTTTTTTTTAACCCTGCATTAGTCCCCTGAGTATTTTTTTTTTCTTTAAAGGCTCATGATTCCTAACAGGCAACTTATATCGGTCTCTCTTCTTTCCAATACTCTTCTGATTAGGTGAGGGCAGTGAAATATAGATGTCATTATTTCCTTCTTTTGATGCACATTACATAAAATATACAACATAGGTTTATGTAACAAATTTATAGTAATTATCATTTCACTTGATAACAATATATTTAGGTTTGGTTTGGTTTCTTTGTTTAATGGCATATCAACTCTTTTTAGGTTATTTAATGCCAAAGCCATTCTCCTAGAAAAACAGTAGTGGTACTATTTAACCCGTAGCTGGGAGGTTAAGGGGGTTCATACCTTTCCAAAGGGTACTATATATTTAGTTAAATTCCCCATTCATATAAGATTGAATCCCATGTCATTTTTTTTTTCATATTGATTTCATGTTTTTTAAATACATGTGGGTTTTTTCCAAATAAATTTGATCTGAATCTTTTTCTTTTCCATATAAATCATTTTATCATATTATATTAGATGAATTACAACCAGCTACAAAGCAATCAATCAATCAATGCAGCAGCAGCATGAGAATATTTTTCATAATAATAACACTATATGCATTTTTTGTTCCATGGGGCAGGTGTATAAATACCCCACAAGACCAACCATATTTGCAGACAAATGCAAGGTTAAAGGAAATAAAAAATTCATAGTATCTAAAGTTGTATAATTAAAACATGTCACATGAATAAATTCTTTCTTTCAACAACTTTGTTTCTGTTTGTTTTTTCTGCATTCATATTATCCAAAGTACATGGGTTTGATTGAAGTTGCACGAGACTGTTTAGTAAGCAGAACCATTTTTGAGCGTGAGGTAATTGATAGGACTGGCTCCGTAGTTACTCTCTAACATATTGTTCATCGAAGCAAGGTTATGATGCCCATCTTAGTATCTGCTGCTTGTGATGCCTGACTCAGTTTCAGTGCTATTTGCAGATCTGCATCCTCCTTCTGCTGGGCAAGTCGCCTCTCTTCTTCCAGTTTTTTACTCTCAAGTGTAGCCCATTTCAGCTGCTCTTCTTCAGAACAAATCTGTCATAAGTATAAAAGAAAAAAAAATGATTAGAAACACACAAAATGAAAATAAGTTCAGACAATTCAGTTATTTCTATTACCATAATTATTATGTCGATAAAACACACTCGGGCATGATTTACACCCACTAACACTGAACTAAAAAAAAAAAAATTCTTGTGTATAATACACACTCAATTCTTAAGATTTGTAGCAGCTAGATCTAATCTGAATTTAGAAGTTGTCCAAGTTTTATCAGTCCATACTCATTAAACAATTTATATAGTTTGTAACTGTTACTAAATTGACCCATTACCTGGAACTGGCTCATTAGTCTAGTGGGTAGAGTGTTCGTCAAAGGTCCAGGAGACTGGGGTTCAATCCCAGCTCATGTCATACCAAAGACTTTAAAAATGGTATTTGATGCTTCTTACCTTAACACTCAGCATTACAAGGTATGTATCAAGGGTAAAGTGGAGCAATCCAGGGAAAGGAGTAGTACCCTCCCCTACACCTTGGTGCAGTAGCTATTGAAAAGGGTGCCTTCAGGTCGCCCTCAATTACAGTCGCCAAATTTACTTTTTACTTACCTGCGTCTTATTTTATATAGTAGTTTTGTTTTGTTTTATGTTTTCTTGTTATATAAATTTAACTTAACTACAACCACAATATCCAGTCTTGGAGTAGTTTGGGTTTTTATTGGTTCCACTTTATGCTAACCATTGGTTGCTGCAGTCTTTTTAGTTTACATTGCTGGTTAGGACAAGTAACGCAGTGAAAATTTGCACCATTTCTTGTTTTTCTAATTTCTTTGAAACATATTTGCAGTTATCCTTTTATTAAATATTATTTATTTGTTTCTTCTTGGTTCAGTTTCATGATGACATCAAAAGCATTCAGTTTTTGGTAAGAAAACAAGCAGCAGCAATAAAAATGAAACTTAGCTACGTCCTATCAGGCCCATTAGTCACATGTGTATCTTGTGAGGGAGTAAAAGTTTAACCAATTGTCAGTTTCTGAAAGCTTTTCCCCTTCAATAAATGAAACTTGTTTTATTAAAATAAACTTGGGGGGGGGGGATATAAGAAAATCAGCGGCAGTAAAATAGTTTATATACTGTGTAAATTGCGTTTCAAGACATTATTTATAGTAAACACATGCCCATGTTCACCCAAAAATACAACCAATAAGTTCACATTGGGAGAAACAATTATAAACCGACACAAATTCCTATAAAGATTTTTCTAATGGCATAAAAACGTTAATTTGAACAATAGACATCACTTACTGTCACATCTCATCCTGAATACAGTGGACCATATTGCTAGAAAAAAAAAAATTATATACCTCTCATATACATATATATGTACCCCTAAATTTTGAACTTAAAAAAAAAATGGGAAAATAACTTATACAAGAATAATTCTGGTACTTGATACTTCCACTCATATACACCTTAATTTTTTTTTTTTTTTTTTTTTTTTTTTAATTTATCTAAAATGTATTGCAATCACAACCCAGATAAAAAAAAAAAAGACTAAAACAAACATGGCTATTCTCTACAAGCACTCTTTTTGGTGCAATCATGCTGCAGCCTTTTTAAATGTTCAAAAATTGTCAAATTAAGAGAAAAATATAATGAATGAACCAGTCAGCAGACTATATATCTGAAGAAGGTGGTAGAATGGATCAGCCAAAATAGTCATAGTAACAAGTATTCTGGTGAGTGCTAAATCCAATAAGAGTTCTTCACATTCACTTCCTATTACTTCAAGACAGATGGTGCTTATTGATTCTTCTTTCATCTGATGCTAACAATCTTGGAGAAACCTTTACAAGCCACTATGCATTATCCTAAGACCAATGAGCAGACAGACAAAAAAAAATATTCTTATTTTGTCTTGACACAAGAGGAACACATCCAAATCTGGTTTGTTTGCATTTGGTTCATCCAGTAAAAAAAAACCTTTTTTTTTTTTTTTTTAATTTTAACAACATATCAATCAAACTTGGATTATTCTAAACCTAGACATTAGGAAATTACATTCATTGTACTCAGATAATCACATTTTTGTGCAATTGTTTAAGACGCATTTATAGAATATCAGGTATTCACATCCAATACAAATAATTTTCACACAGGAATACTTAAAATTATCTACAACTAATTTATACACTAATTCATATTGATATAAGTAATCATTCCTATTTAAGAATCATGTTTACACACAGGAATACTTGAAACCATATAACTACAGAACATTAATGTTTACAGAGAACTCTTAAGTAAAGTCAAATCCTTTTTTTCGATAAAGTTTTAACATTGACAAAGTTTTAACATGTAACAAAGGCCAATATAACTGCAAAAAATTGATGGATCAGATTAAAATTCAAATGAAAAATGTCAGATTTGTTACTATTAGACTAAAAATGTCAGATTTGTTACTATTAGACTAAGAACTTTTCTTAATATAGCTATACTAAATACAACTGTGGAGATCAAATGTCCAGTTCGAACTTTAAGGAAACTTCTGAAATAAGTAGCCTATTCAGCTGAGGGCTGTAGAATACACCAATTGCATCTCTGCAGAAAGGTAAGACCTCTCTATGACATTAAACCATGTATATGGTAAGGCTCCAGCCTGGGAGATTTGGGGAATGTGGAGTGCCTCTTCATTGCCATGGCTCCCAGGTTCACTATCAACTTATAGGGTCCTATCAATGCTTCAAACAGAACAAACTGTGTGTAAACAAATGACTGATGTTAAATTGTGATTGCTTAATAGCATAATACTTGAAACGCTTTAACTGTGCACAAAAAAAGAGAGCTCAGGTTCATTTAAGAATGTTATCTACAAACCATATCTAATATGTATGAATAAACAGGAATCAGCATTAAAAAACCTACAATAGTTGATATGCCATAAAACCCTACCAATCTGAAATAATAAGAGATATGATCAAAAATAATTTCTGAAGGTATTCAGCTTATCAAGTTACTGAGGATATATTCCAAGATCTCCAACAGATATCTGAAATTGAACATAGCAACAAACCCTCTTTATATGCTTTTTTTTTTATGTGATATTATATGTGGAGGCCTTCATTATATAAAGGATATCATTGTAGGAAGTGGACATAGTAACCCAAGTTCAAACCCTGGATGAGGCTGT
Source organism: Sepioteuthis lessoniana (assembly GCA_963585895.1). Classification (NCBI taxonomy): domain Eukaryota; kingdom Metazoa; phylum Mollusca; class Cephalopoda; order Myopsida; family Loliginidae; genus Sepioteuthis; species Sepioteuthis lessoniana. Next base: position 40,033,477 of record OY757929.1, on the reverse strand, counting down.
TTGCATTTCACATAGCACTAATACTCATGGGAAAGGTAGAAATCCAGCAATGGGTAAATAGCAGGGCAAACTGGGCTCTTAAACTTTTGTATAAAAAACAGTCTTGGAGAAGAAAAACTGATTTCAGACTTGTTAAACTCTGTTTAAAAATTAACCTTGTGTTACATCATGCTCAGGTGGAAGGGTATGTGTGTGTGTAGATATATATATATATATATATATAGTATTACAAGCATACATACATAAGATCACGGATCAAGTCTAATTTTTAACAAAGTGGGTATTTTTACACTAGCCCCTTAATCAATTGGGATTGTCTTCAGCATATTGTTCAATCTAAACAAACAACATCTGTGTTTAATGGAATTGTCCTGTGCTAACCTCATCTGTCCTCACTAAGTAATATAGTAAACTAATTATTGTATATTGGTTTATTGAAGATCTAGCAAGCTCTAAAAATGTACTTTTAAAGACTAAAGAAAAATAATTCCAAACATTTCTCAGTACCAGTAATATTGTTATCCACAAAATAGAATATGCAACTATACACTGCTATTATAGTTTGGATAGAATTAAATGCAAAAAAATTATGTATATTAAGTATTATATTGATTGCAATAAATAATCTAGAAATATACCACAACAAAGGCAACAATAGGATTTATATGCAATAAAACTGCAAGTCATCTTTTCTTGCTTAACTAGTTCCAATTGATCTCCCCCCCCCACCTTCCATCAGAATTTCCACTTGTCCTGCTAGGAATGATATCAAACAATTGTAACAAGTTAGGAAACATAGAAAAGACTTGTTTCACAGAAGATCTTAGCAATTCTAATGCAGGATTTTACTTTCTTTCCTTTGAAATTATCATTTCACTTAAAGGAAGCCTTTACATCGAAAAAAAACATCAATAAATACACAGAATTCAATCATAAAACTAAACTGAAGCCGTATAAAAACATTAAAATGCTGACAAGAATTTTACACTATATAAAAGATTTTCTTTCCGTTTTTTTTATCAGCTATAAAAACACTGAAATTGTATATCTGTGGTCAGATATTAAAAGTTAGTTTCAAACATGAATCAATACAATGAAAGACACAAATTAAATTCTTTGACATTGGTTAATACTCTACTCTGGGTCATTACACTAAGGTACATTTACTAGAAGTTTTTCACTTTATATTAATGCTATGATTGTAAATAGCTTGTAAGATTTGTAATTTTTTTTTTTGGTAGGGGCCACACCGACTGTGTAGATGTTTGATTTTTTTTTGGTTTTTGTTAATTTACACAGGGTATAAAGATAAGATTAGCAATAATTATCAGATATCAAACCCAATATAAATTTAACTGTGTGCAAACATATAACTGATGTGAAATTGAATTGTTAGTCTTACATAGCAATACTTGAAACCATAAAACTGTGTGTAAACAAATGAGCTCTGGCTAGTTAAAAGTTACTAATAAACTGTTTACAAATCATATACAAGATGTCTCAAAATAGATGCAACCCATTGATACGATAATGATTTATTACTGAGACAAGCACTATGGCAGTTATCTAGAATACATCCTGTAAAAAAAAAAATGCATCCTTTGAGCTAGAGACACCAAATCAATGTTTTCTTTTTCGAAACTATTATTATATCAGCTTCCAGGGGAATACATTTTCTTTTTTTAGTTTATTGTCCCAGTAATGAATTATATTAATGGGTTGCATCTATTTTCAAATAGTTTTCAATGATTTTGTCTCCAAATAAGCAGTGATACAAAATATTTTTCCTCTCTTCTCCAAGGCATTGTAATTGGGGATTAATAGTTAAACTATTTTCAAATCATAAACAAAAAAGAACACAACATTATTAGTAGTAGAGTTATTAGCAGTCACATGGATCCCATGAATAATTCAATATATGTATAAACAGGATTTGCCATTAAATAACCTACAAGGGTTGATATGCCGTAAAACCCAACACACCAACCTTAAAATGAAGAACCTCCAATATGTACAGCATATCAAGACTCCTATACCATCAAACATATACTCATAAGCTCTATCAACTTCAACCATACCAGCAAAAAATTCAACAAAAAAAATGAAAAACATGAATGAGCTTTTCACACAAAACAACCTGAATAACATTTAGTTTTTTTTTTTTTTAAACAGGTGAGGCTTTAGACATTAATGCAATCTCTCACACATAGAAAACAAAAAATTCCTTACTACCTCTTAAACCAAAAAATTGTTTCCAACAATCTTAACCACAAATCAGTACATTTACATAAAGAAAAGGTTCAGCAATGAATTGCCTTGGAACAGGAAAACTGCTATATGGATGCACTACATGGACTCTAACAAAACGGCTCGAGAAGAAGCTAGACAGCAATTACACAAGAATGCTGCGAGCAATATTGAATAAGTCCTGGCGGCAACACCCCACAAGACACCAACTGTACGGCCACCTGCCTCCTATCACTAAAACTATTCAAGTTAGATGAACCAGACATGCAGGACACTGCTGGAGAAGCAGGGACGAGCTCATAAGTGATGTACTCCTATGAACCCCCACACATGGCCGTGCAAAAGCAGGACGACCAGCACGAACATACATTCAGCAACTATGTGAGGATACGGGATGTTGTCCTGAGGACCTGCCTAGGGCAATGAACGATAGGGAGAAGTGGCGAGAGAGGGTCAGGGATATCCATGCGACCAGCACGGCATGATGATGATGATTTAATGACCTGATAAGGGTTAATATGCCCTTAAACCTAATGATCTAATCCAATCATATATATATATATATATATATATATATATATCAACTTATGAGGAAATAACAAAGTTTGGCATTAAGTGACCTAATAAGGGTTGATAGGCCATTACGATTCAATACAGGACCTATGCAGGGTGGCATTTGATATGTTAGAGTACATAAGATAAGTTTTCAATACTCACCAAGTTTGCTTTATCGGGATTTTTCCCAGTATGATTCCATTCTGGACTTTATCAATGAGACCAATGGTTTGGTTGTGTTTGTGGCATATCAACCCTTGTGAGTTATTTAATGCCAAATCCTATATAGTTTGGAGGTAACATCATTTCTAAATGAGCTAGAGCTCATTTGTTTGCACATATTAAATGATTCCAAGTATTGTGATCCAATAAGAATGATTCTATTCAATATCAATCATTTCTTTGCATAGAGTTAAATTCCTTCAACTACTGCTCTCATTAATAATTCTAAATAGTTTCAAGTATTATTATCTAACATTAATAATTCTATTTAATAGTAATCATCTGTTTGCACACTGTTAAATGTTTTCAAATACAGTGAAGGACTGAACAGTTCAAATTGACCCATAGATGGAACCCTAGCTGGTACTACCACTACGGGTCAAAGTGGACCTGGCGGTAACAGCACTAAAGTGCTCCTTCACATTCCCCAAAGCTCCAAGATTCAAGCCTCATCATCACGTGCACTTTAGTATCATAGGCAGGACACTTGTTGGGAGTGTCTTACCCCTCTGCAAAGCTGCATTTAGTGTAGTATACAACCCCAGCTGATAGAGCAAATTTGATCGAGCAGACTAATGATAAAAAATTCTAGTTTCAAAGAACCAACTGACTGCAGAAACCATCGATATTTTGCTTTTAATGTTGATAGGACATGTATTATCAAACCCATCAAATTTATTAAAGTATAATGATTTCTATTCAATACATCGCGGCGCTTTTTTTTTTGGAAAATTTAGTCTGTAGGCAGTGAAAAAGTTTCTACAAGAAAAAGCAGGAAAGCATTTAATATTTCAATGTACATAGATTACCAAATTTGCTTTATCAAGAATTACTTCAGCGTACAACCCCATTTTGGACAATATCGAATGTAAGGGAGATAATTATATGGCCAAGGGAGACAACCCCATAAAACAAGAGGAGATAATTCATGAGTGAACAAAGGGAGACAACCAGCAATTACTTTCGTGCCTTCCACAGACACACTTTTTCTTTTATATGTTGATAGCTAATTTTTAGCACTTCAAATTAAATTCCCCACACTCCATCTTTACAAAACAGAACTATTAAATATTGATGAAAGAAAAGAACATAAGATTATACTTGGTTGTTTAGAAAATAATAACAGGATATTATTGAAATGTCTATTCTCTTTCAATACCTTAATCCCTCAACACACAAAAATGAAGAAAAAATAAATAAATGAATAGTCCATTTATTTCAAAGGGAATTTCTTTGATCAGAACAAAAACTTATCAAAATATTGGTTTGGTTTATTCATGGCATAGCAACTCCTTATGGATTATTTAATTTTGAAATTTCATTCATTTCTAAACAGTCCATTGCTTTTTTTTAAAATAGCACTTTTTTTAAATTCTTCTATAAACATTTGTTTGCACATGGTTATGATATCAAATATTCCTAATAGAAATAATTTTCACATAGTTGCATAATTTCAAGTATTCATATCTAATATTAATAATTTATACACAATTATATGGATTTATTATGGTTTCAAGAAATCATTCCTATTTAATAAGTAATTTGTTTTCATAAAGAAATACTTGGGACTATATAACTACCATCAATAATTTGACAAACAATTATATGGTTTTGAGTAATAATCCTTAGTAAACAAATATAGTTTCAAGTAGCTTTTCCTAATCCAAATAATTTTTCAAGAGGAACACTTGACTGTGGAATACAAATAATTTTTCAACAGATCTATTACCTCTCATCTCACAAACGATCCAAGTCAGATGAGCAAAACATGCTGGAGACATAAGGACAAACTCCTACACATGGACACACCAGAGTTGACTGACTAGCAAAAATTTACATTCATCAGCACTGTGCAGACACTGGATGCTGTCTAGGGGATTTACCAAGGGTGATGACAGACAGCAACACATGGATTTCCTTGATTCTCTTTCACCATGTGGTTAGCATACTTTGATGATGGTATATAAATTAGGATAGCATAGACACAGTGATCATCAGACCAAGTACGTTTCACAGTGTCTACTTTATCCAAAACTAGATATACATATCCTCTATCCTCAATATTGAGCACTCCTTATTTATGAATATTGAAAATATATATTTATTATAACAGTGTTGGTTGTCACTAAATCACTTTGTGGGTTTGTGGCAAACCAACTGCAATATAATATGGAGTGTGCTCAATATCTAGGATAGAGCTATTATATATATATATTACACACAGTGTTTAAAAGAATTTGATATCAATTGAGATGTACCAGGTGGTTAAGAAAAATTTATATCATTTCATAATCTTATAAATTGACCAATTCTCATTCAAACAATCTCAAATTTTAATGTATTGAAACAACTCAAAATTTTAAGTTTAGTTATTGAATGTATTTTCTTTTCTAATGAATGTAATTCACGATGTAATTTTTTCAAATATTTTTCGGTATCACTAAACCGTTATTCTAAAATTCCCACCCTGAAGATGACCAAAAATATTTTCTCAAGATATACATACCGCCAGAATTTTTTGTAATTTCATATCTTGGAATTGTTCATTCATAGGTTGAGATGTGTTGATGGATTTTTATTAATATTATTAAATTTTCTCATCCATTTATATGTATTTTCTTTCCATTTTCTTCTTTTTACAACATATCTGTCTGATTAAACTTCATATCTTACTCAAAATCTTCATTTGTGTTACAATATTCACTTAAAAGTATGAATAATGATGTCTGGAATTTGATCCCGCGAAAAACAAAAAATCCACTAAACCCAATCCCCAAAATATACAAAAGTATATCAACAGAAGCCATGGGAAGCAACATGGTGGATGTGAAGTAAGGCAGATGAATCCAAAGACAGGTCAACAACATGCTTCACCAAATGCTGGGCCAAAAAGTTTCTTAGGTCAACAACCAGGATCAAAAGGTTCAGTAGGGAAACTAATGCTACTTATCGATAAGATTGGGGGTCTATTGATGAAGGGGAAAAAACAGCCAATGCAGGAATGTGGAGTACCCCTTTATTGCCATTGCTCCCAGGTCCACTCTGGCCCAGAGCGGTAGCACCTGATAAGGGTCCTATCTATGGGTTTAATAGAACTAACGGCATACTTATGCTAAACTGAATTGTTTGACCAAACTGAATAGCTTGAAATAGAAATGTTTTTGACAATTAAACCATACTTACATTTAAGCCGCGTACTTATGCTAAACTGAATTATTTGAAATAGAACTGTTTTTTGATATTGTAACTGTATTTACACTAAACTGAATTGTTTAACATAGAACTGTTTTGAAATTTAACAGTGTGTAACCAAGATCTGTACTTATACTTAACTGAATTAGAGCTGCTCATTCACATAAAAATGGATTTGGCGTTAAATAATCTGCAAAGGTCGATATTCCATAAAACCCAAATAACCAACCACCACCTGACTCTACACAGAAATAAGAAACAAACAGTTAAAGCTTCACCATATCACTGGTCCCTACTCGTGATATTAAAAATCATTATACATTAACTGTAAGAAACAAGTTAGATACTATTTTGGATACATCTGAAAGACATACACCAAATGATGAATATGAAAACTTTCATGCCACCCATATGAAAGCAGCAGCCAAGTGCATTTCAACCAAACCAAGAGCCAAATATAGAGTTCCAAAGAAGATAACTGCAGTTAGAGAAAATGAGATTACATGAAAAAAAAGCATAAAAGTAACCAAACAAATGTCAAAGCCCAGAGAGAATTGACTAACACATACCAAAAAGAACGACTACAACACACTCAAGGCCAAATCAATACATTCAGACACTCAGTAAAAGATAGACAATCATGAGCAGTATGCAGACAGTAAATGAAGTGAGTTGAAGGAAGAGCACTTCCAGGGTAAAAATAAAAGTTTCCAGCCCAGAAGAAAGACTACAAAAGTGGAACCTCCCCTAAAGTCACTGATAAACCTATCAAAAATATTATCAGTAGCTTATTAGATATCAAAATAAGACAGTTTATGGAGGACGAACTTGACACAGAACTAAAAAAAATTAAAAGTCTTGCTACTTAAACTGAAGATGACTTGCTTTCATGTAGAGACCAATGCCTCCTTCTGTTTGCTCCACGCCATGCAGTTGGGATTTGGCTTGAGTAGGTGTATTTGCAAGAAGCACAAGATTATCAGTATAGTCATTTTGCCAAGGCCTACATATTTTCTAGGTGTAGGCCTTGGCAAAATACCTCCTGAAGTACAGATGACGAGGAAATTTGATGAATTACTTCTTCCATTATGCAAAGCTGTCTATAAACAAAATACAATAAAGAAATGGACAAAAGGCTGCACCTTTCCCTTCCCCAAGAAAGGTGACTTTGGAATCACTAAGAACTATAGAGGCATAATGCTTAGGTTTATAATGCTTTGCTTTGCTCAATTGTATCAAACTTGAAATCAAGAAAATTTTGGTTTCCAAAGTTAATTCTCTCTGGGCTTTGACATTTGTTTGGTTACTTTTATGCTTTTTTTTCATGTAATCTCATTTTCTCTAACTGCTGTTATCTTCTTTGGAACTCTATATTTGGCTTTTTGATTTGGTTGAAATGCACTTGGCTACTACTTTCATATGGGTGGCAAGAAAGTTTTCATATTCATCATTTGGTGTATGTCTTTCTGATGTATCCAGAATAGTATCTAACTTGTTGTCAATCCACAATTTCAGATTCTATCCACCAAATCATTGAAGCAAAACAAAAAAATCTTAAGGCAACCCTTTTGTTCATAAATTTCCTCCAAAGCATTTGGATTCCATACACAGAGGGAAGATGGCACAAATACTACAAGCATATGGTCTTCCTAAAGATACAGCTATAATGATGCTCTATAAAAACATGAAAGCAATGGTTTGCTCACCTGATGGCAACACAAACTTCTTTGACATTGTAGCTGGAATTTTGCGAGCTTTCATTTTCCCATTCACTTTTATACTTTATACATTAGTGCTATATTTGTTTATAATCTGCCAAAATTACATACTTTGAATAACAATAGATTTAAAAAAAAAGAAAATGGCTTTGCACTAAAAAAAAAAATTTTTTTTTAAATTTAAAAAATGCAAGATTCTGATTATACCCAGCAGAAACTATAAGAGACTATACTGATAATCTTGTGCTTCTTGCCCAAGCCAAATCCCAACTGCCTGGCTTGGAGCAAACAGAAGGAGACATTGGTCTCTACATGAAAGCAAGTCATCTTCAGTTTAAGTAGCAAGACTTTTAAGTTAGTAGACTAGTTCACATAATATCTCATCCACTGAAAGTAATGTCAACAAACACCTAGCAAAGGTATGGATTTTATTGATAGATTACCATGCATATGGAAATCTTATCATTCTGATAAAATAGAATGGAATTTCTTCCAAGCTGTGGATGTGTCAATACTACTGTATCAATGCACCACATGGGCGCTAACAAAACGCACAGAGAAAAAGCTAGATGGGAACTAATCAAGAATGCTGCATGGTGTTTTGAACAAATCCAGAAGCAACACCCAACAAAACAACAGTTGCATAGCCACTTACCTTCCATCTCAAATAAGACAAACAAGATGCAGGACACTGCTGGAGAAGTGAGGGCAAACTCCTAAGCGATATTCTTCAATGGACCCCTATACATGGAAACGCTAGTCTTGGCTGACCAGTAAGAACTTAGAATATCTCTGAGCAAACATTGAATGTAGTTTGGAGGACCTGTCAGGAGCGATGAATGATAGGACAGATGGGGGGAGAGAGAGAATCAGGGAAATCCATGCTGACAGCACAACTTGATGATGATTCGAACCATAATAAAAATCTTATCAGCAGTAGATTATAGACAAAGAAATATAACTAGTAGTCGCCATTTATACTGATTTATTTTTAATATAATCTCTCTCATATATTCTTCTAAAATGTCCCAGAGAAAGCACATTTATTTTCCAGTCTTACTTAAATTAGGATACTAAAAGAAAAATAAACATATGGAAATAGCGTTTTCTATACATTTTTCAAGGTACTAAACTCTCATATTTCCCATGAGTTGCTTCCCTTGAAATTTGAAGAGGAATAACTTTGGCAGTCAATTTGTAATGGCTATCATTACCAATATTTTTTATTCTGCTTGTAATTGTCACTATAAATTTTAGGCAACATTTGCCTCAAATATTATAACTATTAAAAGAAGAATAAAAGAAACATTTTCTGTATATAAATAATCAAATTTAATTCCCTTTCCAGTAACTAAAGTACAATAAGATTGTTTTTAAATGGCTGTGTAAATTTAGGGCATTTTATAGTGTATATTTCATGTTCTTCCCTCATGAGAAATTAATTAGTTCAAATGCTTGATCCTTCTTCTCTTAACGTCCACTAAATCACTATGGAAAATACTAATGAATAAATCTTAGAACCCCACCCCTGTACTCAAAAACGTGTAACTTTTTAAGGCAACTTCAAGACCCCCAGTGAAACAAGTACACAGTACTAACATTATCATTATCACATTAATGTTGACTAATAATTTCTTTCATCTTTAATTTTTACTTGCTTTCTATCTAATGGTAAAGATAAAAGAAAATCTAAAAATTAATTAATTAATAATAGATAAAACTAATGGTTTACATCTAAAATGGAAAATAAAGTGGATAGATATGCATTAAGAAGTAGAAGACATGGTGACTATTCTTTTAAGCTGAATATAAAAGCAAAATGATACAATATAAAAGACCACTTCATATATCTTGGTACCAGTATTACATCTGCTGAAAGCAATGTACACATAGGTAAAGCATGAACCGCTATGATCAGGACGTGACCCTGGTGTAATGGTTATCATCGTAGGAAATGGACACGATGACACAAGTTCAAATCCTGGATGAGACTAATTGCATTTCACATAGCACTAATACCCTTCGGAAAGGTATGAATCCATTTAATCTCCCTCCAGCTATGGGTGAATAGTAGGACAGACTGATTTCTTCAGCCTTGGTAAGGCAACGAGTCTAGGAGAAGGAAAATTCTGAATTCAAACCTGTTAAACTCTGCTTAAAAATTGACCTTGAGTCATATCCTGCCCGAGCGGAGGTGTTGGTAAATATGATGAACCGCTATGATCAACCCCATGGAAATCTGATCTCTCTGATGAAAGAAAACAGGAAATCTCCCAAACTGTAGCTTTATAAGTTCTGTATGATTGCACCACTTGGATGCTAATGAAACACTACGAGAAAAAGCTAGATGGTAACTACACAAGGATGTACAGCCACTTACCTCCCATCTCACAAACCATCCAAAAAATAAGAGCAAAACCTGCTGGGCACAGCTGAAGTAAAAAAAAAACTTGTAAGCAATGTTCTCCTATAGACTCCTACGCATGAACATACCAGTGGCAATCAACCAGGAAATAACCTGCGTTCCTAAGTTCAGTACAGATGACTTACCAAGTGCAATGGCCAATAGGGACAGATGAATAAAGAGGATCAAAGAAAATCAGTGCCATCAGTATGCCTTGATGATAATTATTAATTTTGACGTGAACCTTTTAAAATCTTTAAAAATCAATTAATAATAGTAGTTGCAACCCAGTTGGCTGGGGCTGTAGAATATGCCAACTGAATCTCTGCAGACAGATAAGACACACCTACCCACCATTGAGTGTCCTGGAAATGACACTAAACTGCATCTGATGGTGAGGCTCCAGCCTTATTAGATTTGAGGAATGTGGAATACCTCTTCATTGCCATTACTCTTAGGTCTATTCAAACCTGGAAAGGTAATACTTGTTAGAGTCCCATCTAGAGGTCGAATAAAACTATTTAATCATTTACTATACTTGAAACCATTTAACTGTTTGCAAAAAATTATTAAATTAGATTATTAGTATTAGCTAGCAATACTTGAAACCATTTAACTGTGTGCAAACAAATGAGCTCTGGCTTGTTAAAAAAATAAAATTACCTACTAACTATTAACTTAAAATGCATATATGGTTATACAGGATCTGGCATTAAATAACTGTCAAGGATTGATAGGCAATTAAACCAAATACCCTAACCTAATATTGGTTTGCAATACTTTATCTAAAATAAACAACAGCAGACAGAAAACATACATTAAAAATTTCTAAACATAATAATTTTATTCTTTTAAACCTAATATAAAAGCAAAAAGCAAGATTAAAATATTTTAGGGCAATGAGAAATATTTTTGGATAAAATATTTCAATTTTAGTAAATGCAAGAGTGGACCTATTATGAAACTAATAATAAATAGTTAAATCTCAAGACTCCTCATCCCAGAGAGGCCACAAGAGTGATTTTACTACACACAACTTAAAAAGTCTGGGTCTACTGTACGAAAAAGGCGATTTAGAAAATAATATTAATAGTATCATCTAATTCAATATAAAATAATAATTACAATTAAAGTTATTACAAATGCAAACCTTTCCATAACAGTTGAAACTTCAGGCTCCCACAAAACATTTCTTTGTTTAATGGAATATCAGATTTTGTGAGTTATTTAATATCAAAGCCATCCTTATAGAAGAACAGTAGTGGTACTATTTAAACAATAGCTGGGGGCAGGGAGATAAAGGGATTCGTACCTTTCCCAAGGGTATTAGTCTGAAAGAGGGCATAATTATGATGTGGCAGTCCATTACATTAGCCACTATGTCATCGGGAATCTCCCCATCACTATAGTTTGATTTGCTTTGTTTAATGGCATAACAACCTTCATGGGTTATTTAATGTCAAAGCCATCCTTGTAGAAGAACATAGCTGGGGGTATAAGGAAGATTATACTTTTCTCAAGGGTATAATAACCCAAAAGCAAACGCAATAGCAAGGCTGGAGTTCAAACTCACAATGTCACAGTCAAGCACATTAAGCACAATGTCATGGGAACTCACTACCACTATAGTTTGATTGGCTTTCTTTGTTTAAAGACACATCAGTCTTTATGGGCTATTTAAAGCCAAACCTATTCTTATAGAAGAAAAGTAGTGGTACTATTTAATCCACAGCTAGGGGAGTTCAGTTTGACTTTATGGCATATCAACCATTCTAGGTTATTTAATACCAAATCCATTTTTATACATATAAACAGTTCTATTCCAAACAATTCAGTTGAGCATAAGTACATTTGTTTTTGTTTACACACAGTTAAATGTAAAAACAGCTCTATTTCAAACAATTCAGTTTAGCATATGTACACAGTTTAGTTCTATTTGACCTATAAATAGAACTCTATCAGGTGCTACCACTCTAGTGGACCTAGGAGCAGTGGCAATGAAGGAGTACTCCATATTCCCCAAAGCTCCAGCATTACTGGAGCCTCACCATCAGATTGTTTTGTGTCATATCCAGGACACTCATTGGAGGAATCTTACCCCTCTGCAGAGATGCAGCTCCAGCCGACTGGACAAGCAGCTAGGGAAGGGAAGATAAGACGATTCATATCTTTCCTTAGGGTATTAGTCCAAAAGTGAGCCTAATAGCATAGCCAGACTTCAAACTTGCTTTCTACAATGTCCCAGTCAAGCAAGTTAACTATAACAATAATCAACCCCACCCCACCATATCAATGTAAGTCCACTACTGAGTAGTTGAAGCAATTCCACTCAATCAAAACTTTCTTTCTTCAGAGCTTAAACTGCTGTTTTTATCCCTCACAAGATAACTAAATGAAAACAAAGAAATAATTATTATTGCAGTGATATTCTTCCAAATATTAATTGAAATTAATTTCACTTATATAATAAGCATATTTTTGGCCAAATTTATTTTTTAGCAGAAGCATTTTCAACCATTCATTTTGGCAAGGATTTTCTTTCATTTTTAATTGTATTTTTTTTTTTTTTTTTTTTTAAATCAAAACTCCCTTGGGACATCAATCTGTTATAGTGAGGAACTATGTGGATTTGAAATGAACAATTAGCACTCAGTGAGTTTCAAACTCACAGCCTCTTTTCCTTATCTTTTATTATTTCCAATATGGGCTGTTCCTTGTGTGAAAACTGGTAAAAAGCAACTAAACATTCAAAATGAAAGATAAATGCTATTAATGTTTAGATTTTTTTTTAAATCTAAAAAACATTTCAAGATGTAAATTTTTTCATGATAGCAATTGCTCTGAATTTAGGTTACTATTATTGGCACTCTATTTTTGTGTGGATCTGGGAGTAATGGCAATGAAGGGGTACTCCACATTACCCAAAGCTCCAAGACTTGGAGTTTCAACATTAGATGGTTTAGTGTCATTTCCAGGACACTCATGGTGGGGTGGAATCTTACCCCTCTGCAGAGAAACAATCAGCATATTCTACGAACCCAATGTGGTGAACATTCCTTTCCCCACTGCTTTTCATCATAAAACAGACAGAAAATGCTTATAAGTAAGTCCTGTTATACTAACTACTCATATATGTTGAATAAAAAAAGACCAGACTTGTTCTGGTCTGCTTGGTACAGTTCATCAGCCAAGGCAGCCTGCCATGGGAAGCCCATCATTCATGTCACACAGCTAAGGCTGATACTCCTTGGGTATCAGGCTCTCACCTGCTTTGGCAGGGTTCGGTTTGGCTTGGCACTCCTTTTTTAGGGGAATACTGACAGAGCCCAAAGTATTTTGGGAACAGTCAGGCATGTGTGGGCTACAGCCCTGCACCCAGACCCCCCCCCAAAAAAAGGCTTTGTGCCATACTCATGCATTTGTGGGGCACCCAACGAATAGCTAGCCTGAATAAAACCTAAATACGGTTTCTCTGCCTTGTGTCTTTTATTCATTACACCCAGCCAACCAGGCTGTCCATGGTGTGAGCTTTAATCATTTTCTTTGAACCAAGTCTAAAATTTTTCAGCACATTCATAGAAAGCAATAGTCAATTCCATTTGTCATATGCTTTTGAATGCAAATTACATAAAATGTACTTTGAGAATTCAATCAGACTTTGTTATTTTTCGCATCAAAAAAGTTTTAGAGGCTAGTATCGCAACGGTTGTGATAATCTTGACCAGAGTCTAAGTGAACAAAATTTATAATATATCCTTGATTACCCAGATTTTTGGTTTTATTATATACTGAATGCTGAGAAGCATATTTTCATTGATTGATTGATTGATTTTAATGGCATGTCAACTAGTCTAAGGTTATTTTATGGCAAGAGCTTATCATTGATTGATTGATTGATTTTAATGGCATGTCAACCAGTCTAAGGTTATTTTATGGCAAGAGCTTATCATTGATTGATTGATTGATTTTAAGGGCATGTCAACCCATCTTGGGTTATTTCAAATCTAGGCTATAATTGATTGATTTTAATGGCATACCAACCTGTCTAGGGTTACTTTATACCAAGAAGTCATGACTGATTTTAATGGCATGTCAACCCATCTTGAGATATTTCATGCCTAGAGGTTAGGAAATCAAGTTCATTAGAAAAGGATCATTCAAAAAATGAAAGGAATTTTTTGGGGAAAAAAAAAATGCAAAATAATTTTTATCTGCATTGTTTGAAATTAGTCTATAGCAAAAACTGTTTTAATCTAGCACAAATACGTTTCGAAGCAATTCAAAATGACAGCAAATCAAAGTGCTCCAGGCAGTCATCAAATGTTTGGTGGCTAACAATTGAAATCCATGTTAAATTTATTGAAGAACATGTGATGAGTACAGAAAAGCATGTTTTAGTCACAAGAATATTTACAGATGGGTTAAACATAGATTTACCACTACAAGCCTGAGTCAAAAAAAAAAAAAAAAGTCCAGGAAGAGGAAACATACTGACTATTTAGTAAAGAAAAATTCTGACCACATCTGTCAGTAAATAAGGGCATGCTGACAGTCTTTTAGGGCATAAAAGGACTCCTCACGATTGACTGCCTTGAAAAAGATGCAACTGTAACAAGTGCTTCCAATAACCAACTTCTTGGGCTAAATTCACCTTATTTATTGAATGACCCCCATAGATTTATATTTACATTTTTTGTAATACTTTCTAAAGAGTCTTTCGCACATGGTCCTATCGAATAAGAATAATTTTTAAAATAGATCTACTTGGCTCATAGGTACTACAACTCCAGGTCAGAGTGGACCTGGGAGTAATAGTAATGAAGGGGTACTCCACATTCGCCAGAAATGGAGTCTTATTAGATTTCTCAACATACTCCTCAAAAGGAATCTTATCAGGCTACACGTTTTGAATAATCGTTATTCAGTGGTTTTTAAGAAGATCTAAGAGACAAGATTTCTCAGTAATATATACATAATTTTTTGAATATGAACTGGACATGCGGTAAAAGGCAACTCAAGGTTGATTGGTCAACTGTAATATATCTAACAATACGGCAGAAGAGAGATTGATTGAATTTAATGGCAAGCCAACCTGTTTAGGGTTATTTTATGCAGAGGTTAGGGAATTGTGTACATTTTGACATTTACTTTTGTGTGTAGTTTAAGTCTTTTTTATTTTTCATACAGTTATATGATATTAAGTATTTCAATCTAATACAAATAATTTGCAAACAGGTCTATTTGATCCATAATTGGAACCCTCACAGGTACTACCATTCTGGGTCAGAGCAGATCTTCGAGTAATGGTAAGGAAGAGGTACTACACACTCCCCCAGAATTGGAGCTCCACGGTTAGATGCTGTTTAGTGCCATACAACAGAAGACAGGTCATATCATATTATGCAACCAAATGAAGACATGATAATGTGAATTAAGCTAAGGAATATATATATATATATATATATATATATAAAATGTTGCAACAATTTGTGTTACTCCAGGAAAGGCCTGAACTCTTCTTCCCCAGCTAGGGATAAATAGTAGGATAGACGATCATCTTTAGCCTTAGTAAGGCAACTAATGTAGGAGAAGGAAAAAATGATTCCAAAGCCTAAGGTGAACTGTTCAGAGAATCTGCTGTATATCTTCTGCAATCGGCTCACCCAAAAAATGTGGCTAGTCCTGCACAAGCCTTAACCACTTTAAACAAATCACCTGTGGAATTCATTTGCTAAGCTTAGGCTTATCTAATGGTCATCATCAAATTGATGGACAAATACATAGAATGTGTGTGTATATGCATATATATATATATATATATATATATATATATATAAAAATAAAAAGAATAGATCCCATATTGAAATGGGAAGTTATGAAAAAATGCTGTGAGTATAGGGCTGGCAACAACGAATGCATGCTTTGCAATGAGGGTAAATTAGCTATAGCTTCTTGCAAAGGTAGGCAATATGTTAAACCAAAGGTCGGAGGTTTTAAACAGTTGTAAACACAAAAGGGGGTGGCTACTCTATAATTAGAGCTAGGTTTGTACGTATTTATACCAGAAGTGTTTGTTTTTTTTTGTTTTTGGGGGGGTTTTTTGCTAATAAACTAGATATTAAAAGTAGTGTTCTGGGTTGATATATTTATTTATTTATAATTTTGTTATGCAAATTTTCAGCTGAGTAGGTTTTGGTTAATAAAAATGGTGCTTTGTCATTAGTCGGTAAAAAACTTTAATAGGAAAATTCCGACTCGCAATTTATATATATATATATATATATATATATTTACTAATCTAATATCTACCAGTATTCACGGTACCAGAAAAAAACAAAAAAAACCCTGGCCAGGAACAAGAGATAAAAATATCTCGAATCACCGCCCAGAGGAAAAAGAAAAAAGTTTTTTGGGTAAAAAAGAAAGAAAAGACCAACCTCGTCCGACTCCTTGAAAAAAATCAAGGGGTACTTAGTCAGTGGTCAAAAGAAAACCAAAAAAACCCTCCGCGAATGCTGCAATGCTACAATTACTAAAGTGCTCAACATAAAACAATGGAGCCAATTATAGAATTAACTTAAATCGCTAGTCGAAAATCTTCTACTAAAGTTTCACCTTAACGGATCATCAGGAAGTTTACACTCGACTAAATTCTAAGGAGAAATTGCTTTGCTTTATTCACCAAAAACCCCCACCTATCCTAAAATTTGCATTAAAAAAAAAAAAAAAAAAAAAAAAAACCTCTATAACCTATTCCTAATTATATAGTAACCACGCCCTTTTGTGTTTACAACTATTTAACACCACCGATCTTTTGTTTAGCATATTCTTGCTTTTACAATTTGCTATTACCAATTTTTCCTCCATACAAAGATTACAGTTTCTATTACCTGCCCTATATTTGCGGCATTTCTTTATTACTTCCCATTTCATTATAGGATCTACTCCTTGTTTTTCCTTAAGTTCCCACACATAACTAGATAAAGCAGTGCTATACCTATACCTCTCGTGCGAGAAACTTGTTCTATGGTTATAGTACCTAGTTTTAAAATCCCCTTGGGTCGACCCAAAATATATCTTTTTATCTCTCTTATTATTCGAATCACTATATACTTCTACTTTATACACTACACACTCCTGCTTACACTTGCCTTCGAGAGGACACCTAACCTTATCCCTACAGTTGCATTTGTCAATCACCTTATGCTTCTTTGTACCTAATTTAGCTATATTACTCCTATTTATTATTCCATTAATGTTTGGCATGCAACTGTAACTTAATTTAATACAATTCTTATTAAATATCTTATGTAATTGGCTCCCACTAGGGAAGTTTCTTTTTAATATCTTGAAGAACTCCTTTCCCAAGTTATTAACTACTTCCATGTTGTAAGGGGGATTAAACCATAAAATTTTTCTAGGTCTATTTCTCCTACCTTGTGTTCCAATTCTATCCCTATTCTTATATTCTAAATTGACCCTATATCCGTCATTCTTTAGAGCCTCCTCATATTCCTGCTTAGTTCGTTCAAAAATTTCCCTGTTGGAGGAGTTATTAGATAATCTATGCTCTATTCCCTTAGGTACATGTTTAAACACCTGTATTGGGTGATTAGATCCCCTGTTTACATAACGCAGATCCTGGTTCCTTTTTCTAAATGGAGATACCGTTCCACTATATAAGTTTAAAGTAATATCAAGATAATCAGTTATTTTTAAATCTGTTGTTACATCTAACCTAAATCCAAAGTCCTCAAACAGCTTATACAATTTTTTTCTAATCCCATCACACTTCTTCGGTGTACTTTTATCCACTATAATCAGGTCCGTCGTCTCGGTAAAGCCCATGGTTATTAGGGTCCATAATCTTATTAATGCTATATAGTAATACACACCCGACGAGCTCACAAATTTCTGCACCATCATATGCTCCAATTGAAACGTCAAAATTTCCACCCTCCCCTTTTTTTATCCATACACTATCTTCATAGTATAACAATGTTTTACGACAATGCTTAATTATTTCCACCTTATCTAGAGGTATAACCATATATTCTTTAGCTAAATCTAACGCTCTATCCAATGTCTTTTCTGTTATTGAAGGATAAAAATCCTTTATATCATACTTAATAAAGGAGCACCTATTATCCTTCTCATACTCCTCAAACCACTTAATATAGTCATTAGTGCTCCTCCACTGGTTGATGTTCAATGCCAGTCTAAGTGATTCACATATTTCTTGTATGATTATTTTACTAATCCTACCTATTTGGGTCTTGGCCGGGTTAATGAGCCTACATTCCAGATTCGTCTTGAAATTACTTTTGTGGTCTTTTATAGTAATAAAACAATTCTTGGTATTGTATTTTTCTACTCTATCAACAATACCTAATTTATGCGCCAACATTTTTGCTTCATTATTTAACTCTTTTTCGAGATCAGGTGGTGCTTTCTTATAATTCTTAACCACCTCCTTAAATATCATTTGCCTATATTTTTCCTTTTCTATCTTATATAAATTGCCCGACTTATCTGACTTTACAAATATTTTTACGGACTCCTTAAATTTCCTCATATCCTCATACATTTTTTGTTGAATATTATTGCGCATTTTCCTAAATTTTATCTCCTTGACTATTCTTATTATTTCAGCCTCAAATTTATCCATCTCTTTGATATGGGGGGGGTCGTGGTTTTAAACCCATATTTCTCCCTTCCCTCTTTTTCTGTACAGTTAATTGTATTGAGAAAAAAATATGCTTTCCACCTCATACTTTTTATAAAGGATTCTATCCTCCTCAACAGAACTAACTTATACTGATGCCTATCAGGTATTGGTATGTTCTTGTATGAATAACTTATGTTCGCTCTCTCCATAGTAACAAGAGCAGAGAAAGTACTCAATGGACCCAAGGGGATTTTAAAACTAGATACTATAACCATAGAACAAGTTTCTCGCACGAGAGGTATAGGTATAGCACTGCTTCATCTAGTAATGTGTGGGAACTTAAGGGAAAACAAGGAGTAGATCCTATAATGAAATGGGAAGTAATAAAGAAATGCCGCAAATATAGGGCAGGTAATAGAAACTGTAATCTTTGTATGGAGGAAAAATTGGTAATAGCAAATTGTAAAAGCAAGAATATGCTAAACAAAAGATCGGAGGTTTTAAATAGTTGTAAACACAAAAGGGCGTGGTTACTATATAATTAGGAATAGGTTATAGAGGTTTTTTTTTGTTTTTTTAACCTTATTTTATTTTAAGGTTTTTTTTTTCTTTTTTTTTTTTTAATGCAAATTCTATGATAGGTGGGGGTTTTGGTGAATAAAGCAAAGCAATTTCTCCTTAGAATTTAGTTGAGTGTAAACTTCCTGATGATCCGTTAAGGTGAAACTTTAGTAGAAGATTTTCGACTAGCGATTTAAGTTAATTCTATATATATATATATATATATATATATACACACACACTAACATATGGTTTATTTAAAATTAGCAAGATTGAAACTGAATTTACCAAGAGTGAAATAAAGAATGAATGAAAGAAAAAAATAGTTCCCTTCCCACTTATTCCAGTAAGGTTTCTATTTTTCAGTGTACCTCAGAACCTTTTTTGCTTTGGTTTCTTTGTTTAATGGCATATAAACCTTTGTAGGTTATTTAATGCTAAATCCATCCTCCTAGAAGAACAGCAGTGGTGGTATGATTTAACCCATGGCTGGGAGGATAAGGGGGTTCATACCTTTCCCAAAAGTTTTGTTCCAAAAGTGAACTTAATAGAGTAACTGATGTTCAAACTTGCTTACTACAATCCTGCAGTCCATCACTTTAATCATTACACCATGATGACCTCCCTCCAAAAAAAAAAAAAAAAAAAAAAAAAAAACTTTTTTTTTATAATATGGTGTGATGCTGCATCTTCATCCCTTTTTTAATATGCTTCACATCTTCAAAGCTTACTCTTCAGAAGAATTTTCAGCTGAGCACATAACTTTTTTTAAATGTGAAAACTGAATCAATACAAGCTTCAGTCTCAATACTTTCAGATCATACTAAGTGCTCAAATACTTACCTGTAGAGCACGATAAAACTAAGATAAATAGATGTTTTCTGACAATCTCATGACTATGTTTCATGTAGTTTTAAAAAAAGAAGACACCTGATAATTGTATTCTTTTTTGAATAAAGAATACATGAAACTTATAGTTTAGTCATAAGGAGGCAAGAAAAAAAAAAATATATATATATATATATATATAAGAACAGAGCAGTGAAAAGATATGTTTATGTCCTCATTCCAAGATGTGAAGACCTCTTTCTTAAGTGCGACAAAGATTCACAGATTTGTTACAAGGATGAAATACAAATTAGTAGATAGCTTCCAGTCACAAATCCCCTTTTTATGTCTTGGATATGACACTAATCCATATAATGGCGAGACTCCAGTCCTGGAGCTTTGGTAAATGTAGAGTAGCTCTTCATTGCCATTATTCCTAGGTTCACTCTGACGCAGAGTGGAGGTACCTGTTGGGGTACCATCTATGGGTCAAATAGAACTGCCTAAACAAATGATCTCTGCCTCATTTAACAAAGTTAACTTCAAACTATGTGTTGCGTTCTGATTAGTGAACGCTTGTAATATTAAATAAAGGACAAACCACGATATAAGAGGAAATAGAGATATATTCTCAGGAAAAAGTATATACAAGAGACTATTAGCAGACAAGAACGTAGGATTAGTGAACACATATAGTCCAACGATAGTATTGGCTTCCGTTATTACGATAGCAAGTAAGGTGATCTAGTGTGATCTCCAGTCTCCAACACTCTAATACTATTCCTATAAGAAGCTGCTCTTCACCTTCTAGTCTGCCCTGGTATTAGTAGCTACTGCTATATATGGCAGATGGATTAGTTCATTGTGTGGAAAAAGGCGGGTGATACCCAACACTATGCATTTACAATTCATATATATATATATATATATATATATATATATATATATATATATATAAAACAAGATTTGTCAGGGTTGATATAATATAAAACCCAACAAACCATTTTTTGTATTTGTTAGAAAGTTGCTAAGACATCATGGATGATGATAGTACAGCTATATGTTTTCTTAGAAAAACTGTTTTCAGAATTTCAAAGGAAGTTAACAACATACTGCTCATGCTAAACCCACAGTATGAATTGGTTATCTAGTAGCCTTCCTATAAATCAGACATTACAGCTTTGTATTTAGCTTAATTTAAACCTATTTATATTGAATGTTTACTAGGGTTAAAAAATGAACTAATGGTATTTACTTATCCAACTGGTGGGGCATAAAATATGCCAACCACATCCTTAGAAGAGAGGTAAAACTTCCCTTAAAAACAAACTCCTATCCTGGTTAAAACATTAAACAGCATCTTGTCACAAGGCTTTAATTCTGGACCCTTGGGGAAGCATTTTGTCACTCCTTTGTTGCTCTTATTCCCAGATCCACTCTAACCTGGAGTGGTAATTATTAGTTGTAGATAGCATAGTCTCAAAAAATGAAATTGGCAACCCGAGGTCAAATCTGAGATGTGGCGGTTTGCATTTGTGCAAATGCTCGAGAAGGAAAAACAAATTCATCTATTCTCCCCCAGCTATGGATGAATAGGATAGACTGACTTCTTTTGCCTTGGTACATCAACCAATCTAGGAGAAAGATAACTGAATTCAAACCAACTCTACTAGAAACTATAACTTTGGGCAAACTATCTGTAGTAATAATAGTGACTTGAAGTTATAATCGTTTACAAATTATCAAACAGTAAAAGTTACTTGAAACCATAAAATTATTTATATATAAAAAAAATTTTTTTTAAAAGTGGTAACTTTGCCATTAAATAACCCAACAACAGCTGACTATAGAACAAACAAAATAAACTGTATTTGGTGTCTTTTTGTCTCTCAGTGTGAGTATTCAGAAAACTGACAGCAGAAATTTTAATGGATTTACTTAAATAGTGCTCACTATCAATACTGCAGTTAATCTCTTGAAAACTTATATTTCCAAGACATAGGGAATATATATATATAAATATATATATACATTACTATTCCAAAATCAAAGTATCAGAATGAAAGAATTTCAAATAAGATACTTTTTACAGTAATAATAATCTGTATAATCACAATCCAATTTTTATTTCTTTCTGTGTAACTAGACACAGCAAAAATAGCATATCAAATCAAGATTTTCTTTTTTAGTACAATAGAATTAAAAAGTATAAAGTAATTTGCAACCTAATAGTCTGGAATCTGTTCATCTCAACCATAAATTCTCAAGAGAGATGATTATTAAATGCTATATAAAGAGAATACTTCCCCTAATTTATTTCCAATACAAATTCTATAAATATGTGACAACTCAACAGTAGACTTAACTAGTTGCGGGATATGACTTAAGTAGCAATTAACACCACCTCCTCCTTTTATTAAAAAAAAATTCAACTTTTTAATACAACCAACCATTCAAATCAACAAGAGGAGAGGACACAGCAGCTCCTGCTAGATCACCACAGTTAAACAGCAATGAGGCTTTTTACCACTTAAGTGCGTGAACCACAGATACTGTAAGCAACCTGAAACCCGAATGTCAGACAAAGTAAATCTTTTTTTCTTGCATCAGAGCAAAGATATAAAAAAAAATGTAGATGCTGCATTACATTTATAACCATATGAAATGGACTTGGTAAGCCAAGTTCAATTCCTGGATAAGGCTTTTTACATTTCAATTAATCTTAATGTCCTTGGGGAAAGGCATAAATTCATCTCTTCTTCCCTCAGCTATAAGTAAATAGATGGGTAGACTGGGTTCTCTTGCCTTGATAAGACAACTGGTCTTAGAAAATGAACAACTCTGAATTCAAAACTTGAATGCTATTCAGAGAATCTGTGGCACAATGGTGCAGCATTCTTCTGTAATCAACATATCTAAAAATTGTGCCTGGTTTGATAAAAGCAATCACCAATATAAGCAAAACACTTGTGTAATTAGTCTAGCAGTTCCCATGTTACAAAGCAGGGATCCATGGCCTCATTTAAATATGGAACTAGATTCTGGTGACTTCATTGAATTTTGCTTACAAAAATTATCTTTTCCTTCACATCTTTTTTTTTTGAGAACTAAAAATAACTGTCCTAATCAGGCTTGTTAAATAATTAATGTTATAGTGTCAATTTTAAGAATGGTATAAACCATACAACCCATTAGAAATGGACTATTCCAAAGAGTTCTATCTTAAATAAACTAGGTTTTAGGTAGCAGCTTATTTTTAATTACTTGACATGTAAATCTATGTTACAACTATAATTCACTATTAGAATCTTGTGGTGGCTGAAATTTATACAAGACCCATCTCCCCGAAAGTTTGCACACCCTGCTATAGAGCAATGGTTTTATTTGAAACATATCAAATTTTATTCATGCCATGAATCCACAGTTTTAACTAAGTGAATTCTTCACTTGAACTTGAGGTCTGAGGGTTTAAAAATAAAGTGGGGAGAGAGAGAAATAACAAGAAGGAAAGTGCAACAGTTTGTTTTTTTTTTTTTGTTTTTTTTTTTTCTTTTTGTACAAATATCTGAATTTTATTCCAAAAGAATTAATCGCCAAGAGGAACAGCTGCTTGAAGGAGGAAGAGGAGAAGAAGATACAAGAAAGGAGGCAGGGTAAGAGGAAGGTAGCAAGTGAGAAACAGACTGCAGGAGAGAGAGAAAGAGATTCTTCCTACACCCAATAAACCTCCATCAGCAACTCCACACAATAACAACAACTTGCTTTGCACTACAGGCTTATTATAATCATCACCTCATTGTCATCAAAAATGTCCACAAGAGGAAATGAGTAAATTTACAGTTCCCCCATGGCCAAAATCTTTACAATTTCAATTTACAGCTGGAATAGAATTAGTTGGAGATTGTTTTTTTTTTTTTTTTTTGGTTAGTCATTGCACATCCATGTGAAAAACTGGATATATGTAAAAGTCCACCTAATTACACCATGGTGCACTAATGACAGACTGCAATCAAACACCTCGGTTGGTAGATAAGATTATTGTAGCATTGTGTGTGTATGTGTATACATATATATATATATATATATATTTGGAATTATCAGTTGTAGTGAAGATTGCAACTTTAAAACAAGATTAAAATAAATAAAGCAAATTAAAATCAGAGAAATATCAACTGATTTTAAATCTCTAATATAATGCAAAAAAATAAAGAATAGAACTAAATCAAAATACCCCAAAATAATTGAATGAGGTTTTAAAAAAAAAGAAAAAGAACAGTAGGACCTCTGCATCTGAGGAATCACCGAAACCTTTATTAAACTAAAACTACCTTTCAAAATATATTTCAAAGGAACAAAATATAAATAAACGTATGTCTTTCATAAAAATAGTACTCTGAAAATATTTAAAAAATTAATCATTTTGTTATTCAGTAAGTAGATGGGTATTCAGTAGGTACTGAAAACAACCTCCTGAGTGGGGTCTGTGTGTCAGACTAATCAATGTTTAGTAAATATCGATTCAAATGTTTTCAAAACCATCAAATTCTGAAAAGTGAAGCTTCAATTGATTTTATAATAGCGCTTCCAAAGCACAAAAGATTTACACAAAAATGTAGAGTATCATCACAATATATCAACAATTATAAAAAAAATTTAAGGTAGTGTAATAACTGAGTTTCTCTGTGCCTCATATTTTTTATGATTGTTCATATATTGTGTGGTGTGTCTGTATAAGTTAGGACACAGAATCAGCAACACTTGGTGACTGTCAGTTCTAGCAATGACAACATAGGCAAGAAACTGGCAATTACCAAGCACTGATGACTGAATCTACACACTCCTAAGATACACATGCTTACTCACTGATATTGAACATTATTCACGAAAATAGTACATTATATTATTGATACATACACATAAAATCTTTGTTTGATGACTTCATTTCATTTTTATATCTGGTTTGCTTAATTATATATATATATATATATATCTAAGTAAAGATTTATGTCCCTTGTTAGATTGGTTTATTGTAAAGTACAGTAATTTATAACAAGTATATATAGTTCACTATTACACCCAGATTTCACCATCCAGGATGGGGTGGGTCATGATTATATATATATATATATATATATATATATATATACACACACACACACTGCAGATGACAAGATCCTACTGTAAAATGTTTGGAAAAAAATAAATAAATAAATAAGATAAATTTCAAGTTTAATTTTTTTTTAAATAAAATAAAATAGTAATAATCAGATCTAAGGGAGATAATTTGTCATACTTCAAACTTTTATCATTAAAATGTCAGCAAAACAATTTAAATGTTTTGGTAACATGCTTAATGAGCAAACATCAAAAGAAAGCCAAAAAAACAAAGAATTTACTTTTTAATATCTAAATCAACACACTATTTTACCATATATAATCACATAATATGAACTTCAGAAACCTAAATTTTCGCCAAAATATTAGTAGTCCAGGTTGAAAGCCCAATACAACTAACTTGAAGCCAAACTTTTTCAGACCTTATTTTTCTGATGGAGGTATCATTTGAAAATGAGAAAAGTTTTGGTAAACGGGCCAAACTTTTCTCATTCACCAATGATACCTCCATCAGAAAAATAAGGTCTGAAAAAGTTTGGCTGATCCTTACGGCACTTTAAACCTGGATTATAGGGACCATGCTAGATACAAAAATTATGTGTAAATAGTTAGCCAAAGCTAGGCCTAGTTTGTATCTCGCATATGGTATGACCCCTTTTATTAAGCTAAAATTTAGGTCTTAGTTACATGATACACAAGTATACATAGTAGTTAATAATAAAATGAGGACTGTCATTTTACAAAACAATGAAATTAGTTTCTCACTATATATCCAGGAAAGTTATGGATGCAAAAATGCATGAACACATGTCATAAAATTAAAAAATATTCTAGCATAACCTGACGAAAAAAAAAAAAAGTTCATAACCAGTGTACAATAGATGGTCAGGATAGCAGGAATTACATAGTTAACCATCATCTGAGAAGGAATGCATAATAATGTTGGCTGAACAAGAAAATAGGGAGAAAAGGCCATGGGGACAAAAAAAGATTTTTAGGTAGAGAGAAACATTGAAAATACATGTTTTCCACATCATATACAACTTTGTTGCAGCTCACACTAACATTAATATGATAAGTAAGTAGGTATTTTTCGGTAGGAAGATAAAGTCAAATCTCTCTGGGTGAATGCGTATATAATTTATTATACCCGCTACAAGCAAAACTTCAGAGTTTTAGGATTACTATTATTATTTTTGCATTTCCTATTAAGGTTATGCAATAATGATTAGCCCGAGAGGGGCCATATTGCTTTAATAACTTGAATCACTGTTATCGTCATCATATAATTCTTAGTAAAAGATGATCAAACTCTTATTTGACACTGAAATGCATGTGATGGAGGCAAAACTAAAGAAATAGTATATCTGGCTCTTTTGAATCCTGTGTTAGTCATGTGGGGTGTTTTGGCAGCGTACATTCTTTTTTTTTTTTTTTTTTTTTTTCCTTTTTTTTAAATGCTATAATTTCTAGCTGGGAACTAGATTTTTTTTCCTTCCTTCTTAGTACTCTACAGATTAAGTGTGGGCATTGGGCACATAGTGAGAAATAGTCCTGGCTCAGCTGCAGTGAAATATAGATGTCATTCTTCCCTTATTTTACACAAAATATACAACATAGGTTTATGTAACAAAATTTATAGTAATTATAATTTCAATAAATCATTAGAGCTTTAGTTCAAGTATTGATTTATATCATAATGGTAGAGAGATTAAATCTCGTTATTTATTTCCATATTGATTATCATCATACACATAAAACAAATCATATAATAGAGTATCCTGTGGGTATTTCCCAAATAAATTTGATCTGAATATATATAATTCATTTTACTATATTAGATGAATAACAACAAGGCAATCAATCTATTCATCAGTGACTGCAGAGACATTGAAACAACAGTATGTTTTACCTAATAGTAACATTATATGCATTTTTTCCAAGGTGGTGATATAAACAGCCTACCAGACAAAACCAGGTTTGAATGACACAGTAGACTACCACAGAGTTAAAGTTTGTTTTCATCAATAGAAAACCCCTTTTTTTTCCACAACACTCTTTACTTTTTCTTCTTGCATTGAATTTGCCATTGTTTCCACTGTTTTATTGCATTTCTAACTCTTAGAAACCTTAGCTCCATGACACTCAGATATCTTATACCTGAGCTTGAGAGAGAGAGAGAGAGAGAGAGAGAGTGGTTAAAAGCTCACCTGCTGACCAAACTTCTGAAAAACAATCCTGAATCGTTTTTATCTTTCATTATTTTAATCTTGTAATATTTGTCCTACACATACATTAATTGAACACTGATGGTTTTACTGCCATTTCAGATTTAATCTTACTGTGAGCATAGAATTTTGTGTTATATAATGTTCAAGAATTAAATAAAGATAATAAAATTGGATAAAAACTCAGTTTCATATTGTTGATCCTCAGATGAGCAATTATTTACATCACCATGAATATGTTGAATACAAGCTCACATGAGTATCACCCCCATGAAACTCATAAGTTTTCATCCAGTTTTATTATCTTATTTTATACTTGAAAAATATTGAGATATTGCTCTGCATTTTCATGCATAGAGAACTTATAGATTAAATTTTAATCATAATTGTGTGCGTGTGCACGTGTATATATATATATATATATATATATATATATATATAAACAAAACAAAAGTGATACACATGCATTAAAAATCTCTTTGATTACACTGAGTTTCCTCATAACTGTAGAATTTCAGTCAGCCAGGTTTTGACCTCAGCTTCAAGAACATCACAGGTCAATCCACTCTGAAGAGTTTTGATACAACAAAACAGTCAGTGGATGACATATGAGAGAGAGTTTTCAAAAGATTAAAACTATTCCAGATCACAGATGTTTTTAAAGATATCCTATAATTCCATTAAAAGAAAAGTTGAGAATCATCACTTGACTAAATCTTTTAGTATTAGTATCTGAAATGATCTGTTTGATCCCAAAATATTGGATACAATGTACCTCAGTCATAAATACAAGACTTATGAATTCAAAGCACTAATGGAATGTCAATTAATTTTTTAAAGTGTGTGTAAAAGTTACCAACAATTTTTTTTTCAAATCTAGAAACTGCACACAAAGAATAAGAATTTTTTTTTTCAATTTAAACTATTGCACACACTTAATAATTTTTTTTAAAATGCTTCAATAGAAACTGGTCTTTATCTTTTACAAAAATCAGAGGCACGAAAACTTCTGACAAGTCTGTATCAATGCAAAAAGTATAAAACAAACATTTTAAACTCTTCCTGTACTTAATTACCGATTCAGTGATCCGAGGATCTGAATATTAAAACCCAAGGAAAATTATTTGTTAATGAAATTCTTATTTATTACAGTATTTTTTGATAGATAAGATTTTCATTTTTAGAAAACAATATTTGACAATATTTAAACTGGTCAAAAATAATTTCACTTTTATTTTCATTAACTAGTATTTTTAATAAAAATCAATGAACTTAGTTCAAATTATAAACATGAGTTTGCACAAGTATTTTGGGGAAATGGATGAATCCATCTCTTCTTTCAGCAAAGAGTAAAATAACAAGGTAAACTCCAGCTATGATTGATCACCAGTCTAGGGAAAGGACAACTCCTAATTCAAAACAGGGTGCGCACCCACCTGCTATGGATAAACAGAAAAAGGTTTGGTATGGAGCTAGCAATTCCACATCATGAAAACCTGAGATGATCAGCATACAAGCTGAGCAACCAAAAAAATAAAATATCTTTATAGGTGGAATACAGAAAATGCTACCTATCAGAACCTCAAGTAATTAAGAGAAGCAAAAAGAAAATTTATTTAAAACATATAATCTTATAAAATACTATTTTTGATATATATAAGCTAAGTCATTTGCATATGCACAAGGGGTGACCTAAAAAGTAAAGTACAAAGATTTTTAAAAATCTAACATGTTTACAACTATATGAATAAAATATTGTGCACATGTTACCAGCACTGTTATACCACTTTCCTATCATGGAGATCATTGGCCAGTCAGGTGGGGCTGTAGAATGCAGAGGGATACTTCCCCCTAATGAGTGTTCTGGATATGACACTAAATAATCTGATGGTGAGGTTCCAGTGATGCTGGAGCTTTGGGGAATGCAGAGTACCCCTTCACTGCCATCGCTCCCAGGTCCACTCTGGCCCGAAGTGGTAACACCTGACAGGACCCTATCTATGGGTAAAATAGAACTAAACTGCGTACTTGTGCTAAACTGAATTGTTTGAATTAGAACTGTTTGACTAAACTGAATAGCTTGAAATAGAAATGTTTTTGACAATTAAACTGTGTATTTACATGTAAACTGCATGCTCATGCTAAACTGAATTGTTTGAAATGGAACTGTTTCTGTATGCTCAACTGAATTATTTGAAATGGAACTGTTTTTGACATTAAAACTGTACTTGTGCTAAACTGAACCGTTTAATATAGAACTGCTTTGACGTTTAACTGAGCGTAAACAAAATCTATACTTATACTAAACTGAATTGTTTGAATTAGAACTGTCTGACTAAATTCAATAGCTTGAAATAGAAATATTTTTGACAAACTGCGTACTCATGCTAAACTGAAATGTTTGAAATAGAACTGATAAAATGTATAAAAATAAATTAGGCATTAAATAACCTACAAAGGTTGATATGCCATAAAACCCAACCAACCATGGAGATCAATACACTTGTCTGATCAATGCACAAGTGTAAAAATATTCTTCCTGAAGAACCTGGCATCAAGTCAATCATTCTTTAGTGAATTGCTTTAGAAGCCAATGAGATGATACTTTCTGATATTCCAACTGGATTAAATTCCACAGCCATATCACAAAGTCTGTACCATCTATGATCTTGAATAAAAGCTTCAATGCATGCAATTTTGTCTTAACTTTTAATCATCCAAATTAGATATAATGGCAAAAACTATGAAATGCTAATTAGAATCTTTTGCTCCTTCCTAAACAAAAGCATTCATAATAACATCATAAACCACTATTACAACAGGAACCCTACAGATTCACAAATCATCATATATATCAGTAAATCTTTATATTTTACAAAAATAAGAGATGCAAAAATGTATGGATGAAAACCTGTATCAATATGAAAAGTACGAAACAAACATTTTAAAAATATCCCTGTTAGTCCAGGTTAAAAGCATGGTAAGGGTAACCAAAAGACAAACCGTTTTAGACCTAATTTTTCTGACACAGACATCACAGGGAAACGGGAAACTTTTTCCATTCCCTAATGATGCCTGCATCAGTAAAATAGGGTCTTAAAAAAAAAACAAAGGTTTACCTTTTGGTTACTTTTACTACACTTTTAATCTGGACTATACATTTAATTAATATTTCAATGTCCTGAGGATGACAATATTTAACATTGTCACAATAATTCTTCCAACAAAAAAAAAAATCTAAAAAAAAAAAAAAAAAAAAAAAAAAAAAAAAAAAAAAAAAAAAAAGTTGATAAATAAATGCTGATGTATTTAGGTGTTGGTTTTTTCTTTCAATTATAAATGCAATGAATAATTAAAAAAAAAAAAAAAAAAAAAAAGGGAAGAGAAAAAGCCACATAAACAATTTTAATGGTCATCCAATAAATTTTCAAAATATGAACATATTCAGGTCTTTGTTCATTGGTTACTGAAAAATTCCAATGTCTTGGAGGACATCTCAGATATTTTTTTCAACCATTTTGGTGCAGAGAGTAATATATACTTAATGTATGAAAGTGAGATGCAACTTTAGTCTACATTTAATTAAAAAATTTTGATCTTGTACAATATACCACCCTGAATGTGGCTATCATTCCATATACCCCAGTTCTAAAATGGAAAAAAAAAATACTTCATTCAAAAACTTTAGTAAAGCTGTCATTTTTAGAAGTATCAGTGAATAAAAAAAATATCTCAAACACACATGTGCATTTCCCAACACCAATAATGTATTGTAATTGTGAAATGCCAGTAATTCTTTTTTTCCCCGTACAAGCTTTTTTTTTTTTTTTTTTTTTTTACTTGACAATCGAAAATGTATTCCAGCTATTAAATTTGTTGCCAGATGTGCTGCACCAAAAGGGTTAAAACCACTCCACCAGAAAAGACCTAATTTTCTATGATCTTTTTTTTTCTTTCTTTAATAAAGTCATTTCAGACTTTAAATTCCCTGAAGCTTTTTGGGTAGTACCTTGTATGTAGGTTTATAGTTCCATGTTGATATAGAGGTGCTTGTCAGAAGAACTACAAGCTGCTCAACTGAAGAAACCAGAACTACTTTAGTTGTCATTAAAAAGAAAACAGTAAAGCCATTAAATATGGAATCTTGTATATTGAAGAACTAGAAGAATGAAGCTTGTGATTATACAATTTCCATTTTTACTGCATGGTTTTTGCCTCATTTCATATGCATGCCAAAGAAAAAAATTAAATTTTCATTTTCCTTTATTTATTTTTTAAAGAGATTTTTGATATTTTTTTTTAACATAAGAAACAGATGATGAATGACAATTATAAGGCCACACACAAAATTCCACAAAGTATTGCATTGTCAAAAGCAAGAATATTAGACAAATCTACAAATATCAAAGAATATTTATAACTTTTAAAAATTAATTAAAAAATATTAAAAGAAACAAAAAAACGGAAAACTTTTTGGTTGCTGAATTCTCTCTGAATAGAAGAGAGAAAAAAATCAAATTTAGAAAAAAAAAAAAAAATTATTTAAAAAAATTATTAAAAAGATTAAGTTTTTGATTTTTTTTTTTTTTTCGTTTCTTTTTCATGTAATGATGAAAAAAATCCTCCACTTTTTTTTTTGTGCACCCACTGAAACAAAATTAAAATTCTGTCAACTCTGAACATAAGAAAAAAAAAAGTGGTGGGAATGCTACGGTCACTATCTCACCTGGCCAGGTGAGATATGCAGTGCTGATGATTATCAAGTAATTAGGATGCCCACTTCTCAATGACTGGTGCAACCATTAGTTTAAGAAAACTTTTTGCCCCTGCCCCCACCCCAATCAGAGATAAGATGTTCCTTTTTTTATGTGACCAGATAGAATATTCCAGATGAAAGAGTTTACATAAATCAAAATCAAGAAAGGTGAGGACTGAATATTTGGATTTTGTAAATTCAGGAAAGGGACAGAAAGCCAACCAACCAATACCCCCACCCTAAAAAAAAAAAAAAAAAAAAAGAAAGAAAGAAAAATTTTTCATCGTAAATAAAAATGCCTCACTCAGCAGAGAGAAATAACTTATGTCTTAACCAATTTTATTTTATGTTTGCAATGAAAAATAAATTAATTAATATTTTCTTAATTAATTTTAAAAAATTGTAACATATTCACGTATCATGGAACTTCCTGAGACCTAAATTTAAGCTTAATATTAGAGGGTAGTACTATACACAAGATACAAACATTATGTGTGTAAACACCATACATATGATAGCATATTGTGCTACCTCCTTATATTAGGCTAAAATTTAGATCTCAGAAAATTGCATCATATGTAAGTATAAACAGGTATTTCTTATACAAGATTTTTTCATCATTCATAATAAAAAATAAAACAATTGTGTATGCGTGTATATATGGGTGGGGAGAAAAGGTTATTTTTTCATTTAAAGTCCAACTAACCACATTTATTTTATTTTTTTAAATGGTGAAACTAAAATTAGCAGCAAGGCTAAAATAGAAAACTTGAAACTAACAGACTTTGAAACATCACTAATAAAATTCCTCTATACGTTTTTTTTTTCCAATAATTTTCATTCTTGTTTATTTTTTAAATATTTCCTTCAATTTTTTATAGCACAAATATATGAAATGATTAACTACTAAAACCAAAATTACAATCCCAAAGGATTTTATGAGGCAGTCACCAAAAAAATAAGTAAAAAAAAATAGGATTAATATTTATTATAATAATTATAATAATGAGGATGATAATGATGCATGATAACTTCTCATACAATACAAATAATAATTCATTTAGGAAGAAAAGTTACCAACCTGAAACATACAACTATTTATTCATAATCATTATCAATCATTGTTCAATATTCATCAACATCGATATATTCATGAGCACACAACCTGAAAACAACTGAGAAGAATTAAAGAGAACAGTATTCATAAAACACTGTTTTATTTATTTTTGACATGTCGCCCAAAAACAGAGCTATGGCAAAACTATTTCTATTTTAGCTAATTAGGGAGGAAAAAAAAAAAAAAAAAAAAAAGAACATTTTCCCAGTATTAAAGTTGGTTATTTTTTTTATTTTATCTTTTTTTTTTTTTTTTTTTTTGGCAATATTTTTAAATTTTGAAGATGTTTTTGCTTTGCATTTTTTTTTTTTTTTTTTTTTAAATATTTCATACCTTCTAGCCCAAAATACTAAATTATTTGTCTCAAAATCAAAGTACAAGATTATTTATACATTAACAGCTTGCATAGAACTGCAAGACATACTATTTGTGCTAAATATTTTCATCATAGTACATATGTATGCTGGTGACTGCTGCTGTGAAGAAAGAAAGGAATGCAATGTTTTTATTATATATATATATATATATATATATATATATATATATATATATATATATATATATACACACACACACATATATATATATATTATATATATGTGATTTTTAAAAAATCGTTTTTAATTTATGTACACAACATCTGTCTAGTCTGTTTTCATAGTGAAAATTTATCTAACTCTACATCAAATAAGTCTGAGGTGGGAAGAGGATGATTATTACACATCATGCAATCCCCTGCCTCATATATGTATGACATATACTCAAGAGTAGAACGCAATGTACAAGGGGTCAATACCTCAAAAATGACTCTCTTAAAAGAGGTGCTGTTGAAGGAAAATTGACGCTAAATACACAGGCTAAATATACAATTGAAAAACAGTTTTTACAAAAAAAGATAAATAAATAAAAAATAATAATAATAATAAAAGCAAAACACACACACACACACACATACACACACACACGAGACAGAGTCAATGTGATTCTCTATCAGTCAAATGGCTTTGTTTCTATTTCTCACTCATTCAGTTTAAGTTGGGGAGTGAACCACAAACCAAAACAAAGTTGTTTTTTTTTGTTTTTTGTTTTTTTTTCTCAATTTTTTTTATTTATTTATTTTATTTTTGCTTGTTTTTGTTTTTTGGTCTTGATTCTTCTCCACCATTTTTAAAAATTATTTTTAAAATCATATATATTTTTTTTTAATCATTTAAGTTAATTTTGGGTCACACCAATTTTAAGTCACTGTTCACTGTCAAATCAAACCTTGCCACCAAATTTCCAAGAGTAAAAGCTTCTGAAATGCATTGCTTTCCTCAAAATAAAATAATTACATACACACACACACGCACACATATATATATATATATATAAGATACACTTTCAACAGAAAAAATTTGGTCTCTTTTTGAAAGACCACCAAGCCCTTTCATCATAAAGAAAGGAGAAAAAAAAAAAAAAAAAAAAAAAAAAAATGACAACATCCCCAACAATAAAATGTACATTATCATAAAAATAAACATTGGGAACATTTTTTTTACATTTTCTATGAAGTGAAATTTTTACATATTTTTTAAATTATTTTTTTATTTCTGTGTTTGATTTCCCACCCAATTTTCAATTTTTACAAAATATTACAAGAAGTCATTACAAATATAGTCTAATATATAGAAGCCTTAGCAACAGAAATAATTGATAACACATACTAAAATACAGTCAGTCTATTCACTTATTAAAAAGGTTTGAAAAAAAAAAAAAAAAAAAAAAATGTCTTTTGGTTCATTGACCCCTTCCATCAGAGGAAAAAATTTCATTAAATTCAATACACTCTTAAATTAGAATGTTTTCTACCATGCATACAACAAATAGTCACACTACACCAGCAACTGCCTATCTGCCAATTCAAAAAAAAATAGAGGTGGGGCACAATAACCAAAAGACAAGAAGAAAATGGTTACACAGGTTTCTGTAGATTCCAATGAAATTGTATCACTGCTCCTGGTCATCACAGCAGACTGGTTTCTCTACAGTTGTTCAAACATTCTCTTTTCTGACCACTTCAATAAACTGGACAGCCTTCACCTTAAACTGGCCCCAGGCCAGCACACAACTTGATAGCAATAATACAAGTATGTATCACTGGTTGAACACAAACACAGCCTTTATTTCTTTTTCTTTCCCCACTCTTTCTTGGTAATCTTATATTATTCTTTATATAAAAACTTTACCTTTTCTTGTTTCTCTTTCATATATATATTATATAAAAAAGAGAAACATACATGACTTCTAGCAGACAAATGAAATGATTCCCAAACCAAATACACTTGTATTTCACCAAACATGATTTCTGCACAAAATAAATGTAAGGAAGTTGGGGCAGAGAGACAGAAATAATTTAAAGCTTACATAACAAATGTAGCAAATAGTCTTGTGGTGTGAGTTAGCAGCTGTAATTATAAGTACCCATGAAACTTAATTTTAAAACAGGAACAAAGTTCACCATATTGATAATGTTAAGTTTATCCTGCAATACAATATAATAAATTATTTCTTTATTGAATTAGAAATATAATTATTAAAAAACAAATCATAATGGACAAAGTGGTGGGGGGTAAGAAAAATAAATCATTTTTTATTATTGCCACAAATTTTAATGAAACTTTAAGGACTTGGATACACATAGGAAGTGATTATTTTCCTTGATTATTGCTATCAAAGCTCCCATTTTTTTAAGCAAAAAAATCATAATTCTTAAAAATACCAAAAAATAGGAAATTTCACAGAATTTTCTATTCCTTGATTTGATATCCTAATTTATGATTAGTCCGTTGCTAATGACTTTTCACTACAAATAAGGGAACTTTGTCAACAATGATCAAGGAAAATAATTACTTCCTATGTGAGTCTAAGCCATTAAAGTTTCAATAAAATAAAACTCGTGGCAACAATAAATAAATGGTTCAGTTTTTCACAGCGTTTTCTTTTTTTAATCAAATATTAAAGGTAATTTTTTTCTAAAATTAAAAAATTGAATTCTAATGACCTAACAGTCATAGCAAACTGTATGTATGTATGTATGTATGTGTGTGTGTGTAATATAACAGAGATCAAAATCACATCAATAGTTTCAAAAAATTCAAGCAGGACTAATTACTGATTTAAAAAAAATGCAAATTTAAAATTTACTACAAATAAGCAAACTTTATATATATATATATATATACACACACACAATTCAGTGTTTAGCTTTTTGATTCATCTTTTGTTAGCAAGTGAGATGTCTCAAGTGTGGTCGAATGTAGTTTAAAAACTATCCAAAATCTATTGTTCTAGTCCAAGAATGGTTCAAAAAATTCCTTGAGCTCAGAACAAATCCTGGAATCCAAGACAAATGAATACACACATCCTTGACAATGACTAAAGATGGTCAACAGAACCAATACATGGACTACACCAATTGTGACTTCAGGCTGTTTTTAAACTGCCTCCAGTCACAGTTGTGATATCTTATTTGTCAAGAAAAGACAAATAAAGAAGCTGAACACCAATTACTTTCAATTATTATGTACAAACACACACACACATATATATATATATATATATATATATATATATATATATATAGATATATATACATATATACACACACACACACACATACACACTTTATATGTAGATACTATAACTTAAATACAGTAATGATATAGTAAAAGCACAATAATGAGTAAATGAAAGAGAAAAATAAAAATCAGCAGTAAGTATTGAGCAGAAGATAATTTAATAGGTCCAGAAATTAGTAAGTAAACTTTAACACTAAAATTTGTATCTTTTTTCAACTGTGCTTTATATCTATAAATATATACAGATAAATACTATTATCTTTCATTTTTAATATTATAGGTATACATGCAACTTATTACTAACATACCAAGAGTCAGTATCTTATAATCCTATATTCTACTTGATAAACTTATAAATAAACTTATATAATTGTATTATGAATACGATATAAGTACAAGAATCAAGCAACATCTCTCAAAAAGATAGATGTATAGAGAGTTACCTCCCTTAACTTATTTTTAAAAGATTTTAATCTTTCTATGTAAGCAGTCTTATGCCTTTACAAATATAAAAACATTAATTTAATATTTTCAAGTATCACATTGATTCGTGATAACAGTCAGAATATGAATTGTATACTTTTTAAAATTATCTTCCTAATGATATCTAATAAAACCTATTTGGTTTAGCAGATAGTAATATCATATTTTTCTTTTTTTTTATTAAATTATATATAACTTATGCCAATTTTATATCATAAATATATAAGTTACTTTACTTTATAAAAAAAATAACTTGAATAAGCTTATTATATTTAACTCAATTATAAATTTGGCAGTGAGAGCTTTATAATTTATATTTCAACATTATACTGAGATATTTAACCTTTGTACATCACTATTTGCATTGTTCTTTTGTTTTTCTTTTAAATATTTTTTCTTCAATGAAATACAGTTTTTTTTCTTCTTTTTAATAAAAACAACTGGACATGAATAATCTTCACTCAATATTAAAAAAAACAAACTTTAAATCTTTATTCTAAAACAAGAAATCTGGGCCAACTTTTTTTTTTATTTTTATGTTGTAATGAAATTCATTAATTTGTTTTCAGAAATAAAAAAAAAAGAATTTCCACATTAAACAGTTTAATTTTGTAAAAAGTAAATCTTACTTTTAATATTAGGACAAACAAAGGAATTTTTTTATCTTGACACATCAAACTCTACATAAGTCATTACCAAACATTATTCACCTTTCCATTAACAAATACAAGCTGATAAAGATGATCCTGAGAAAGGAAAGTTGGGGGAGGATGAGACTTGAGAATCAAAGATCTGCATACCCACAGTTTTAATGGAGCAGGATATTTTTGAAAGAAAAATTCCCAATGTAATGATAGTGATAACCTTTTTTTTTTCTTTTTTTTTTTTTTTGATTTAAAATTTTTTTAACTTGAAAGAAAAACTCTCATAAAATAAACAGCAGAGAAATAAATTGATTGTAAAAAATGACTTTATTTACTTGCAGTCCATGTTTTAAATGAAAAGTGACATTTTTTTTTTTTTTTTTTTTTAAAATTTCATATTAAGTCTACAGAAAGTAGTTAGGATTTGGATTCCAGGATAGAACTCAACAGCATCTTTTAATTTTTTTTTTTTTTTTTTACGAAAAAGGTGCAAGGAAGGTAAGACCAGCAGAAAGATAGGAATGAAGTGTTTATAGAAAGGGATGAGTTGACAGAAGGCTTTTATACTTATGCTTAGAAAACCCAATTTAAAAAAAAAAAAAAAACTAGACCAATGAATTTGTATCCCTCTTTACAACTATTTCAAGGCCAGGAAAAAACTAAATAATTTAGTTTCCAAGTTGGTTGTTCTCCATTTCCACAAAACAAATCTATTGCACAGCAAGCAAAGAGATATCGAAATACAAAACAAAATTAATTCTATATTCTGATATACTCAAACTAGACATCTTGATTGTTAGCATAGTCACAAAATTCAATATATTACGGCTAAATAGCAACAACCAAAATGAGAACACTATTTCAAGTACATCAATGTATAATAAATGATAATTCATCTCAGAAATTTTAGACAAAATTAACATATTTGGTGCTCCTTTTTAGGAGAAACCCAGTTAGGAAACTCCTAAAGAAGCTATTGCTCTTCCACTTGAAACAGGTAGATGGTGAATCAAAAGTAGACCAAGATGCTATCACAGAGAGTTGAGGAACTTCCTCTCATATAAAGAGATACCTGATTGTAGGCAATATTTGTGGAATGATAAAACAGTTTAGTCATAGCCAGGCCAAGAGATATCATCAACACAAACTTATGTTTAAAAGAATGCTAGGGTACCTTTGACAATAATAATGAAGAATACTAAAAATCAAAAA
The DNA here is from genome assembly GCA_963585895.1 of Sepioteuthis lessoniana. Classification (NCBI taxonomy): domain Eukaryota; kingdom Metazoa; phylum Mollusca; class Cephalopoda; order Myopsida; family Loliginidae; genus Sepioteuthis; species Sepioteuthis lessoniana. The sequence goes on along the minus strand of OY757929.1, from coordinate 39,993,907 downwards.
ACTACAAACCAATTTTCAAAATGGAGAAAATCAGAAATTAAGTCTGGTTCAGAATTAGAATTTGTTTTTCTTTAGATGAACAATTTATTTTTAAGAAATGAAAAAAAAATTGCACAAAAGTTAAAAAGCCTTTCACTCATTTGATAATTATGAAAACAGACTGACAGAAAAATGGCTTCAGTTCCCATAAAAAGAGCTTTAAACTTTTAAATGTGGTTTTCAAGCAGACCTCCTTTAATACAACAGATTTTATAAGTACAAAACTGTACTGACTGCATAAAAGATAACCAAGCCATACTTGAACCAGTCATGTTTATAGCAATATAAAAAAAAAAAATCAAGAAAGTACCTAGGGAACTGATTTCCTGCAATCTGAACACTTATGTTTGCTATATTTGTCAAATACAAAATAAAGGACACACTGTTCAACTTTAAATTCAAATTGTTTCTAATAATACTTTTTAATATATGAATTTGTTCCATGCAGTAATATTTTAAAATTTAAATTTACATATGTAGAATTAGAAATCATTCAAACTTAAATTTGAACAGTGCACTCAAATTGGCAAATCTGTTAACTTCAGATGCACTGAAATAAAAGTGAAAAGGACAAAGCTGTTGTAAAATAACCAGGGAAGAAAGTTATTGAAAACATAACAATGCATTAAAATTAACAGTGACTAGAAATAAATAAATTGCATTTTTCCTTGTTAATTAATATTTAGCTAAGGAATAACTTGCTTGAAAATTGTCTTGAACCCTCTATGTTAGAAATAAATTCCACTGATTAGAAAAAGGCAGAAGAGAAATAGACTAGTTATCAAATACTGCTAATGTTAAAAAATAAATAAATAAAAGGAATCTATATGCATTGAATAGAAAGGCATTGACAAAATATACATAATGATAGGAGGATTTAAGATCAAAGAAAATAAAGTAGATAGTTACAGCCAAAAATTAAACAGGAGAGTAAAAAGAAAAAAAAATTAATCTTAAATTGCTGGCCTTATCTGATGGACAGTCTTAGAACATGAAGAGGTGGTGGTGGCATTGGTGGTGGGAGAGGAATAAGGATCATCTACTACTGACAACCAAGAGGAGGAGAAGGAAGAGGAGAGATTCAGAGGCAAAGCAAACTGGCTTAGAAATTGAATAAGGCAGAAGATCTAGAAGGCGGCCATATACTATGAAAGATGACAAATGAAGAAGAAAAAAAACATGTAGGGGGAAACAAAGGGGGGTAATAAGAGATGGAACAAATAGTGGCATTACCAATAATCAAATGCCAGATAATTTTTCCAAAGATAACAGATAAAATACACAAAATCAATTGCAGATTTGCAACAGTAAGTGAATGAATAGAAATAAAAGTAATTTTGCCATTCATAGATTGGATATCAAATTGAATATAAAATATTTGAATATTTTATACAATAATTTATTCTAATTTTTTTTTTTTTTTTTTTTTGATGAATAAAGATATTTGTATTTTCAAAAACTATCAACTGACTGATTATTTTTTTTTAAATGCTGCAGTACATTTTTCTAATTAGATTAAATAATTTTCAGGCAAATATGATTATCAATAAAATTAGCATTAAACCACTAATCCTTAAAAAAGAAAGGAAAAACATCCTTGCATGAAACAATGGCTTAGTAACAAGCTATTCACCTGATTATGTCTTAAGTGCTGCACACAAGAAACTTGTATCTTAAGATTTAGAGTAGTCATAGTTAAGGTTCGAAAAATCAAGATACCAGATAGACAGCAGTGCAGGTAATCAATCCAAGTAAAGTAATCCCCAATTTGTATTCCAATATGGAACAAGTCTGTCTTTATGACAGGATTTTTAATGGTAAAATGTTTACAACTATATTACATTAAAGAGTTGCAAACTTGCAAAGGGTCCAATTATCACTTTTTTTCACCCAACATTCATTAAGCAAAAAAAGTCAAAGAAAAAAGAGCAGTAGTTCATTAAAATTAAAAAATAAACGGGCACTATCATATGCTCTTAATACTAGAAACTTTATAAAAAAAAAGTAGAAAAAAACAGGTAAAATTATATTGATATGAAGAAGCATCTTTTATTCATTTTTAAATGAAGCATTTTCAATCATTATAATCATTTCACATTTTGACTACAGTATTGGAAAAAGAAAACAAAAAAAAAAATTTTTTTCCTAATTATTGCCACAAATTTTAATGAAACTTCAATGGCTTAGACACACATAAGTGATTATTTTCCTTAATTATGATCCCTTAGTTGTAGTAAAAAGTCAATTTTTTAAAAAAGAAAATTCTCTAAAATGCTAAAAAATGGGAAATTTCTGAGATTTTCCTTTACAGAAAATTATGGCTTTTCACCACATCCACAATAATCAAGGAAAATAATCAAAGCCATTGAAGTTTCATTAAAATTTGTGGCAATAAAAAAAATAGTTGAGTTTTTTTTTTCATTGTTTTTGTTATTTTGTCCAATACTGTAGAATTTTCTTTCATATTTTAAATTTTTTTATTGTTTTAGTATATCTCAATTCACTTAGCTCATTTTTCTATAACATCAAGGAAGAACACTGATCAGAAATAAAAAATAATAATAAAGATAAGCTCACATTGAGACTCAGACTCAAGTCTCCCTTTTACTTAGCCATTATTATTCTGATATACACTGTAAGTGTGTCATAAAAGGGTGACTCTAATGAGGAATGATCAAAATTTGAAAAAAAAAAAGAAAAAAGAATTAAAAAATGAAAGAAAATACTAGTTAAAATAATTATATACAGAAGCAGTAAAAAAAAATTTCTTAAAAATAACATTGTTAAAAGATAAAAATTATAATCCAAAATGAGAAAGAAAATTAAACATCATTTGAGTGTATATATATATATATATATATATATATATATATATATATATATATATATATAAAATTAAATGTGTGTATGTGTGTGTATGTTTCTTTGACTTTTGAAAAATAAGGAAAAATGCTCTAAAACAAGTATAAATGAACAGATATATAGGGAAGTGGGAGAGGGGATAAAGGACAAAAATGATAGTGAGATGGTATGGAAATCATTTCAATAGCTGCATGCACAAGACCTATTGCAATGCAGGACTGGATGCTACCTTTAAGAGGATACGGCATGGAAGCTGGACCCAAGGCCAAAAGGTCTGTAAGAGGTGAGAGGCAGGTAGGTAGGTAGACAGGTAGTAAGATAGATAGGTGGTTATATACAATCAGGTCAGTCTAGAGAGGTCAAACAACAAGACCAGATAACAGTAGTAGTAATAGTAGTAGTAGTAATAGCAGTTGCAGTAGTAGAAGTATATGGCTATTGAACTAATGGTGAACAGCTGGTCTTGGTCACTGGCTGGTGCCCCACGCCGACGTTGCAGTGGTTTCATCTCCAAACTAAAAATTAAAAAGGAGGGTAAAACTACCTTGAGTACCACACCAAAATAAAAACAAAAATAGTTAAAATGTTGGTCAATATTCAAATGTTGCCTTACTGAAATATAAGGATAAAAAAGCAATTTTCTAAATGAAAATAATTTTTTTAAATTACATTTCTGGTTTTTTTAAAAGAGGAATAAATTCATTAAAAAAAAAAAAAAAAAAAAAAAAAAAAAAAAACACACTGTTTAAGTTTTATTTCTTACCAGCAATATAAAAAAAATTTAGATTTAAATTAAAAAAAGGAAAAAATTTATGTAGCCATATATATATATATATATATATATATATATATATATATATATATATTATACTCACTCACAGACACACAAACAAACATGGCTGTTAATTGGAAGTTTATATTTGTTATGGCTATTTCTTTAATTTTGATTTTCATTTATTATCTAAAACTATAATATTTTTTAGACAAAATTTGAGCATTGACCAAATAATTAAACATAACAAGGAAAAAAAGGATGGGAGCAGTTAAAAAACAAGATTTTTATTAATTCATTTTTTTTTTTTTTACCTTGCTGAATTCCATAGCTAAAACAATTATCCAAGAAATTTAAAGAAATTAATGTCTGCACAAAAAAAAAAAAAATTGATAACTGTATAATAAACCTAATTAGCACAAATTTGTCCCAAGAGTCATTTTAGGCATTGTTGAGTTAATAAAATCAAATCTCAATAATCAAAATGCAAAGATACATAATTTACAGAGGAAAGATAAGACTTATTTATTGCTACCTCTGTCCCAACATGTATAGGTTTAGTATCTGAAATTTATTAATATTTACAGATGTAATGACTATTATGAAACAGAAAGAATTTTTTGCAAGCAGTGACAGAATAGAAAAGAAGAAAACGTATTTCATCATAAGACAATGAATACTTCATGAAATAAGCAATGAAGAACAGAATAAAAAGTAAGCGTCTAAAGAAAGCAAATAATTCTTTAAAAGCTGAAAATACCATACAAACTCATGTATAAGTCTAAATTTGAAAATCAGGCAAGAAAAAAAAAAGAAAAAATGGTATCAACCTATAAAGTAAAGTTGGCAACCGTAGTTGAGGGCGACCCGAAGGCCCCCTTTTCAATAGGTACTACACCGAGGTGTAGGGGAGGGCACAACTCCTTCCCCAGGATTACTCTACTTTACCCTTGATATGTACCTTATTATGCTGAGTGGAAGTATCAAGTACCATTTTTTGAGTCTTTGGTATGACCCAACCTGGGATAGAACCACGATCTCCCAGACCATTGGCAAATGCTCTACCCACTGGGCCAATTGGTAATAATTCTGTGTAAATTTACACATAATGTGATGGAGCAAATCTTGGTTCCAAAAATGAATCAATTTGTGATCATAAATCAAGGTATTACTTATACATGAGTATACACGGTAATAGATTCACCATATGGCATTAATATTCCCCCCTCAGGACTTGCTGCAGTGTATTAATAATGATTAATAAAACAAAACAATAGCAGTAATGTAAGTAACGGAGGTGACAAGAATATTCTCTTGAAAGAAAAAGCTTTGCTTATTCATTCAGTGTCTCACTGTACAAGGGAAGTTAATAGTTATCTCTTATAAAAATTTTTTTAAAATGGACCTCTCAAAATATATTGTATGTAGATTTTCTTTTTATGATCTTTCAACAAAAATTGATTGAATGTAACAATTTGCTGTAAATTTCATCTGTAGCATATTCCTCTTCCAACATGACCTTGTTCCACCACAGCAAAATCTATAAAAGAATGGTTCAAGGAGAAGAGGATACCTGTTCTTGACTGACCTGCAAATAGCCGAAATACAAATCTAATAGAAAATTTATGAGGAATCCTCAAGAGAAGATTAGGAAAATACAACTCATCAAACCTTAAAGAATTGAAGGAAGTCATTGCTGAAATGTGGGCATCAATGTCACTGGAGACTTATGATTAAACCAGTTCATTACCAGAAGGAATGAAAGAAATAGTAAATGCAAAAAGTGCTAAAACTAAGTATTAAGTATACTAATACAGTCCTTCAAAAGTGTATTCATTGATAATTACTTTTTTCCTTGATAAAAAAATATATCTTTTTTGTCTTTATGTTATGAGATTTCACAATTTTTTAATCTAAAAAATTTTGCATTTCCAAGAAAACCTGGTTTATCAGTGAAATACTGCCAGATTATTTTCATATATTGAATTGATATACTGATAAGGATAAACTGCCCAATTTTAAACAAATCCAAGCTAGAAATCTGAAAGTTATTTGTAAAAAACAGAATTTCACTGAATTTATATATATATATATGAGAGAGAGAGAGAATGAACTGCTCGTAGGAACCAACATCACTAACAATTGAAACAAATTCACTCATTTATTATAAAGTGAATTTCATATTTAAACCAACCAAGTTTGCATTGTATGATGGAAACCTATGTTAGTGACAACCATTAATAGATTTTCCTGGCCTTTTTCAATACAGGCTGTGCAAAAAGAAATCTTTGTCTTATTTTAAGTATGAAAGAATAAGTAAAGAAATAGATTGTCCGTGCCATGTTCTAAGCAGTACACAAATTGGAAAAGACTGATTTTGTTTTACCAACCCCAACAAAAATACAGATTTGATAAAGTGGTCACAATTATATATCTTGGATGTAGCATGTTTAACCTTCATCCTCTAAAGAATTGTGAAGTTATTTATGAAGATGCTAAAAATGTCATCTTAGTTTTGTTCAAAATACGTACAATAGTAAGATTAGTTTGGGTTGGTTTTGTTTCCCTGTTTAATGACATATGAACCTTTGTGGATTATTTAACGTCAAAGCCATCCTTGAAGAAGAACAGCAGTTCTTAACCCATAGCTGGGGAGATGGTAGGGGAGTTATACCTTTCCCTAGGGTATTAGTCTGAAAGTGATTACAATAGTGCAGCTGGAGTTCAAACTTGCTTAGCATACTTCTCCCTCCCAGATAAGCATAAATCTCATTTGTTAGTTGTAAGTAAACTTGGCGACTGTAGTCAATGGTGACCCAAAGGTTCCCTTTTCAATAGCTACTACACCAAGGTGCTACTCCTTTCCCTGGATTGCTCCACTTTACCCTTGATCCTTACCTTATAATGTTGAGTGTTAAGCAAGGTAACATCAAGTACCATTTTTTGAGTCTTTGGTACGACTCTACCTGGGACTGAACTCAAGTCTCCCAGGCCATTGGTGAACACTCTAACCATTATACCAATGATCAGTATGTGTTAGTTGTAATACCCTTTAAATATAGATACTTTCCATACATTCTGAAATATGAACACTTTCATATTAACTTATACAGATTCTGACAATATCCAGTGTTTCAAAAAATTTGATATCCGAACTGTACAGTGTTTCAGAGGAAAATGGATATCAGTCATAATTTAACAACTTGACTAATTCTTGTTCAAATGATCTCAAATTTTAACAGCTTGAGTAGAAACAACACAAAACACTGCAAATGTTTAAATAATTTTTCCTTCTCCAATGAATGGAATTTCTATGCCTAAAAAAAAAAAAAAAATGAAATAAATAAATATATATATATATATATATATATAACATTAAACATAGAATTTTAAACTGTTTATACACATGCTGTTAAAATTTGAGATCTTGTGAATGAAAATTGGTCAAGTTATTAGATTTTAAAATGATATCAATTTTTTTACACACTCTGTATATCTCAAAAGACATGAAATTTAGTGAAACACCCAGTCTAATGCAACTTGGATTCTCAACATAGAAATTCCATCATTACATTAAAATATGGTAATAATGTTTGCAGTGAAAAACGATGTCTTACAGTAATAATAGAATTACTTGATTCGTTGCAAAGCTCTTTATTTTTCATTTCAAGATTAACAGAATTTCAACCAAAGATTATACCAATACAATAAATACAAAAAAAAAAAAAAACTGTGTTTCAGTATTTATTCTTAGTTGGATTTATCTTTGGTCAAAATGTTGTCAATTTAAAGCTGTATAGGTATGTTAAGATACTTATAATTTGAGAAATGTATTATTCTTTTATTTTTTCACTTTCATGACTTTATATAATTTTTCTTCTAACCTATTTTAGTATTCAATATGTGATAGGACTTATTATATATAGTGTTAATTACATGTTCATATAATTTCCAGCTGAAATGATAATCTTTTTTGGCAATGCAATAAACACAATAAGGAAAAAAAAAAAGACAAACAAATGTAAAGAAATAACATCAAAGTAGTTATTTCTCATCAAGTCTGTATTTGATCAACACCATCTGAATAAAGGAGGTTGATATTGAAAGACTCAAGACTCCAAAGGACCCTAGGATTACGTCGCTGATGCTACGGCCATAAGCATCATCCAGATGTATTTCTTGATATGTGTTCCACTTTAAAAAGGATTAAAAAAAACCAAAAAACAAAAGAACATCAACTAAATAGTTAATCCAGGCTAACTAAAAAAAATAAAATCCTATCATCATATATGTCCTAAAGTTTTAAAAAATGTAGAGAAATTCTAATAAACTAAATTTGCTAAATGTATAAATCAAATATTTCAACTTTTCCTGAGTTCAATATTTGGAAACATATTTTTTAACAGCACTAAGTTTTCTGATTCTCCTTATTAGAGGGTCCTCAAGGAATTAAGATTGATAGATTTAATAATGTGTCAGCATGTTTAGGGTTATTTTATGCCTACAGGTTAGTGAATCATGTTCATTGTATATTCACATTGGTATTTTTTGTGTTGTTTCTTAAGGTTTTTTTTTTTTTTTGCACACGATCCTATCAAATACAAATAATTTTCTAACAGATCTATTTGAACCAGGGATAGGCCCCAAATTGGTACTACTACTCTAAGTCAAGGTATACAGAATTAAAGCCTCACAACTGAAAGCAATTTAGTGTGATACCTAGGACACTCCTTTTTGGGTGGGGGTCTTACTTCTATGGAGTGTCATGTGGTCTACCACTGAGAGAAGAGAAATAAGGAATTTCCCCTACCCCTCTGTGTTTAAATTAACAGGCCGCCAAAGACTGACCGTTAAAAAGAGGAATAGGAATGTAGGTCAATTCCTCACGGTCGAAGCAACAAATCCAGGTCAGAATGAAAGCCAACAGATGTTAGCACTCTGTGACTGGGTGAAAGAGATAGTAGTCCGAACGAATCACCTGACAGAAGAAAGGGGCTAAATGATTGGCCAGAATCCTTAAGTGGAAGTAGCACCCTTTTTCGTCGGCGGAAATAGAGATAAGGAAATCAGTTTTGAAGACAGATGTCGCCGTGAACAGATTGGCGAATCTCGTGCCAGATTCCGGTGAAGAAGCTGAACCGGGATTTTCAGGACAGTAGCTGAGGTGATAAGATATATTGAAACTGCTGCCAAAATTCCCGGGGAAAAGCGGAAAGCTCTTGGACAAGATGACAGACGCATTCAAGCCGAGCTACATAAAATCCCGCTAGTCCGTAAAAGAGAAAATACTCTCAGAAGGAACCCGTCAAAAAGCTCAGTAAACATTAAGACTGTTTCTCCCTACACTCTTCCTAAGTATTGCAATTACATACCCTCTCTCTCTCTCTCTCTCAATTTAAAGAAGGAAGAAAGAAAAGAATAAGGAAGAAAGACATTTGTATATTGGATATTATCCGCTGATAATATAGCCGACACGTTAAATATGTGTGTCCGCATGTATTAAAAAACTTGTTATATTTTATATCTCTCCTCGTGTCGAAATTTATTCATTGTGTTGTCTATCAAGTTGTCTTTTGCATGCTCCTTTTCAGCTTCGTTTGCCTCATGTTATTCTCGCTAAATTGTTCTATTCGCCTTTAAAAATATGACACAGGAAACTGGAATTGTCAACTACGATAAATAGTATTATTATATCTAAACCTAGAGGCCCATATCTTCCATTATCCTAGGGGTAGGAAGAGGTAGTGGCCTGGTGGGTGTATGTTAATGTGAAATTTGGAAACCCCTTGCCAGCGGCGGTCAGTCTAGCCCCAAATTAACCCCCACATAATATGCCATTTCCTATATGCCCGAGAAAGGACTCTGAACGAGGACGTATTTTGTGAGGGATCAAGTGCCAGGCTGCCCTGTTTTCACACGTGCAAAAAATAAACCCCAAGAGTGGGATAAATATTTTTATGCCGCGTCACAGGAGGGAATGTACTCAGAGTATTCTAAGTTCAGCCAGGGATTTAAGACATAGGATATTACTGTAATATTAATATTTCAAACTTATTTAATAAAACTTTTCTTTTGGAGTTCTTTTCAAATTTCTGTATAACTTGAGGTTGGGTTGGTTTGGTAAGTTTTATGGCATATCAACCCTTGTAGGTTATTAAGTGCCAAATCCACTTTATATTAAATATATGATTTGCATACACATTTTGTTGATAACATTTTTAAACAAGTCCGAGCTCATTTTTATTTTGCACACAGTAAAATGGTTTCAAATACTTTTATCTAACATGAATAATTCTATTTACTACAGACAGTGAAGTGGTTATAAGTATTGCTACATAACACTAATAATTATATTCAACATTACTCATTTGTTTGCACACAATTAAATGGTTCCAAATATTGCTATGTATCACCAACAATTCAACTAAACATCATTTGTTTACACACAATTAAATGGTCAAACAGTTCTATTTCTAACAATTCAAATTAGCAAAAGTCATTTGTTTGCACACAGTTTAAATTTCAAACAGTTCTACTTGATCCATAGATAGAAGCTAATCAGGCGCTACCACTTCGGGTCAGAGTGGACCTGGGAGCAATCCCCAAAGCTCCAGGGCTGGAGCTGAACCATCAGATTGTTTAATGTCATATCTAGGACACTCATTAGGTGGAGGTATACCTCTGCAGAGATGAAGTCAGTGTATTCTACAGCCCCAGCAGATTGGGCTGGGATTACTTTAGGTCAAATTATTAAAGGGTTTAAGCATAATAATTCTTTAAACAATATACTGAAATCGTTAAGTGCTGTTCCTATAAGCCAACCTCAGACATTAATCACTTGAGAATATAAGAAATAATGCCATGACAATTAAACTTGACAGTATTTTAACAATAATCCTCTTTTTTCTATAGTTCACATTAAAGTGAATATAATAGAAAAAAAAAGTCTTGGAAGGAAATAAAACTATATTTTTCATGGGTCTTAGATAGATTCACATTACAAACATGATAACTGCAAGTGTTAAAGAACACAAGGGGAGAGGGTAGACAGGAATTAGACTTTGTAGAAAGAAATGATATTCAGCAAGATAAAAGTCTTTTGGATCAAAGAGATACACAATCAGTTATCAATGAGAAATCAACTTTCCAACACATAGAATTAGAAATACAGTAGGCAAAATAACAGAAGAATCATGATTGCATTTTATAAATAAAAAGTTGAGGATTCAAATTTATCATGGAGTAAAAAAAAAAAAAAAAAAAAAAAAAAAAAAAAAAGAGAAAGAAAGCATCAACATTATACATGTGATATTAAATAAATCAGATAAAACTTATGCTAAACATTCTCTTAATAACTTTAGACCAATCAATAAAAATGGATATAATCAGTGCTAATTGTTTTTTTAAATAAAAACATTTTTAATTTAAAAAAAAATAAAAAATAATATATAAGTAATATCTAGTTGACGTCCAAAGACTATGGCTGTGGATTATTTGTACAAAGAATATATGAGGAATTTCATATAAATCTATGGAAGTGCTCAATGTATAGCAGTTGTTATATATTCCTTTTTAGGTTTATATAAAAAAAAAACTCACAATGTAACTGGAAGAAAACTCAACCATGGTTAAATTGTCATTATAAATTTTTTTCCGCTAAGAATATAATATTTGTCTCATCAGATGACATACATGCTAAACTTGAGGGTAAAAACAGCAAATATGGATTACTATATGTGTGTAACACACACACACGGTCTGTACAGAAGTGATCAAGTCATTTGATATTCAGGGAAATGTAGCCTACCTAGACAATGGCACCTTAACCACCTTAAAAATTTTATTTTATATATATTTTTAGTGTTTCATATGTCATAGAGCTGTTATTATATATAATGTTTGTTTCATGTTCTCATTTTCAGATGAAATCTATAAAAGAACATTAAAGACACTCACAAACCAGACTGTAAAAAGTAATTCGCATTATATTGAAAAACAAATTTACATACAAAGGTCAGTTGTTGTTATTTTGAATTATTGATTTTGTGCATACACTTTATTTGCTTTAGCTTTTGTCTTATGTGCAGCAAACTAGAGTCAGTTGTGCAATGTCTGTGAGGAAAGCAGCATCTTGACACAATCCACTCCACCAGAAATTAAGAAATAGATTGTTGTACTGCTTGGCATCCATACCAGAACCTCCACAATGAAGGTTTTACAGTGTTTGGGTGCCAATCTGAGGACAGTGCAGAAGATTCAAAAGTGTCAGATGGGTCCAATAGTGATTATGAAGGCACAGCAGCTTGGATGCTTCATTTTGATCGTTCTGATAAGAGAACGCCCAAATTTGTAGGTAAGATCCAGGCCCTGATTAAAAACGATCCCAGCAAGTCAACCAGGTCCATAGCCAGAGACATGAGAGCCTCTGAGTTTCTTATCCGGCAGGTAGTGTATGAAGACATTCAGTATTTCTCATACAAGATGAGAAAGCACCAATTTTTATCACAGCCCATAAAGGACAAGAGGAATGACCATGCTGCAAAGTTTTTGAACAAACTCAAGCATTCCTTCCAACTAAATATACCTTGGTTTTTCTCAAACAAGAAAAATTTCTGCCAAGATCAAATGGCGAACTCAAAGGATAATGACAGTATTTACCAATTTAAACATTGGAGAGGCTTATAGGGGATTTCAAAGTTATCTGGAGGCCATTGTTAAAGCCAATGGCAATCTTTTAAAAATAAATCTAACTTATAGTGTTTCAATATATTTTTAAGTAATTTTGGTAAATATACCTGATAAAGTGAGATATCTTATTTTCATTTATACATAATTTAGATGACAACTGACCCATTGGACTGTGTGTGTGTGTGTGTGTGTGTGTGTGTGTGTGTGTGTGTGTGTATTAGGGCAGCATTTCTTCATTAATGCATATTTCAATGAATAATATGGACATGTTTTGTCTATATATTTAGTTATAGAAATAGTTATATGTTGTGTACTTATAGAAAGGAATAAAACGCTACAACAACACACCAGTATAAATAATAAACACTTACTAAGTAGTGATTTAATATCGAAGGTCACATTGCTTTTGCAATATGCACACCTATTATAATGGCCCAAGATCAGGCAGAAAGTACTTGGGTAAAAATTAGTTATGGGAGTTTCATCAACCAATTCTTGCCGGATATCATAAAATCAATTCGGCAACTGTAAAGTACATATACAAAAATATGTAGATAAAACAGGTCTATATTGTTCAATGATATATATATATATATATATATATATATATATATATAACCTAAGGTGAAGGAACAGATACTACACTCAAATTCCAGACCAAAGCCTCAGGTAGTTACACTGATTTTAGCCAGTGTGTGTGTGTATATATATATATATACATACACACACACACACTACAATCAGATTATAGGCAGCAGTGCTCATAAAAATTATAATTACATAAATAATCTTATCATTTTGACAGGCATTATGCTAGTCCTTTATCCCAGCTTTCCTTTTACAAGCTGGAAAATGGACTCTGCTGTCTTTTAATGAATTGTCACATTCCATCCTGATTAATTTTGTTCCCAGTCAAAAATGTTTCTTTCCAAGATTTAGCTTTGGAAAATGTCAAAAATTGCAGAGAGTCAAATCCAAAGTGTCTTGGATCTGATATGTTTTACTGAAAGTCACTTCATAATGAAGAATGGTCAGTCTTGATTTTTTAAAATGTCTGGAAACTTTCAGGAACATCTCTGAAATCCTCAGATCATCTAAATCTACCAATGCCAATTGCTAAATTCCTTTGACTTCAACCTGCAAGTGGTCAACATTTTCAAATGTTCTGGTTATTAATCATCTGCCAGAATGTTAATCACTTTCAATGGATTCTCATTAGAGTTTGAAGCATCAGCACCAAAAAGCTTATCTCAACTTCAAACAATTAATCACCTCCACACCTCAGCCAAACTTTCTTAATAATTTGAAGACTTTCTGTGGACTAATGCCTAAGTTTCAAGCAAAACTTGATGCATATTGGTCATGAATGTGATAGTTAAACAGTACACAACCTTATTTAATGGCATCTCACTGCTGACTAAGTGACCTGACGGACGACTATCTGTTTATACATGCTCAGTTAGGTTTTCACCGATTGGCTGCTGCACAACTAATTCTCAAAATATTCAAAATAGCTAGATACTTTCCATACAGACACTCTGTGTGTGTGTGTGTGTGTGTGTTAAAGAGAAAGTGTGAATGTGTATGTTCATGTGTGTGTGTGTGTGAGAGAGAAGGGTAGGGAGAAAGCCTGTCTATTTGAAATTGATATTTCAGGCTGAGCACTATTTTACTATATAATCTAAGCCCAACATTTAGAGCACAAGTGAATCACACCAAATATTAATAATAAAATGTTTAAATTAGTAAGCATTCCTTAGCCTTTCTTTTAATGGAATGAAGAGCTAACTTTAAACAAAAATGTCTACATCCTAGATTGAAATTTCAATCTAGTTTGTGACAATTTCATTTTTTTCTTTTTTGGTCAGCTCAGATATTTTGTATCTAAAGAACAAAGAATTAAGGGTTCAAAATGTGAAAGTGGAAAAATTAAATTATAGTTCTATCTTTAATGGTTTAATGGTTCTATCTTTAAAAATGCCTTCATAAAAAAAATAAAAACCAGTACATATTGAATCCAGTTTTAGGATTTTAAATTTAATATTATATCAAACAAATTACCCACAGCAAATAATATATTAAATATTATTTTTAACAAATATTTTTCAACATTTCTTCATCCTAATTTCAGTTGCTTTTTCAATTGCTACTCAAGTCATTGTCTCTAGAAAAACAAAGGAAGAGCATGTATCAGAACCCACCGTAAAGGATAAGCTCCCAGTGAGATTTGAACTTACAACTTCCTTTATGGATTGGGTAATAATGTTTCCAATATACACTGTTCCCTTGCTGTCATAGAGATAAGAACTCTTGAGTTGCAATTTAAAAAAATTTTAAAAAAGCAATCAAAATGAAGAAAAATACTAGTTAAAAACTTAAGAATGATTGACATATCTATCTAAAAACAAATTAAATAAAAATAAATTTTACATATTGTTAGAAATGTATTTCATGTTAGGAACATAAATTTAATCATTTATTTACAAGACAAGTTTTATAAATCCATTAATATATACATACAAAACTGACATTTTCCACAAGAGAAAGGGGGAAAAAAAATAGTTGTTTTTTTAAAGCTTTAAATGAATAAACAACTATACAATATCACAAAATCTTAATGCATACAAGTACATTTACTGATATAATGGGGTGAGTCAAAAGTTTTGTAATATTTTAGTACATGCTAGTTTGTGACGAATCTATCTTGTGACCAAAACAATTCAAACTAAGATGGTAGTGTCATGATAATTGGTCATCATCATCATCATCATGTCGCGCTGGTAGCACGGATATCCCTGACCCTCTCTCGCCACTCCTCCCTATCGTTCATCGCCCTAGGCAGGTCCCCAGGACAACATCCCGTATCCTCACACAGCTGCTGAATGTATGTTCGTGCTGGTCGTCCTGCTTTTGCATGGCCATGTGTGGGGGTCCATAAGAGTACATCTCTTATGAGTTCGTCCCTGCTTTGGTACCCTGACATATTGTGTCTTGCTTTATTCCACGCATGATTTGAAAGCTGCACTGATAAACATGTAACATCGTCTAATTTGTTAAATTATACTTTTTGAAATCAGGCTGGGCAATAACACCACAAATGCAACAAAAAGTATTTGTTGTGGGAAAGGTGAAGGCACGGTTGATCACAGTAATTAGATGGGAAAAAATGTTTTGCTCAGGTTGCAAGAAACTCAATGATCAGGCTAGGGAAGGTACTGTGGATTCTGAGGCTATGCTCCAAGCCATAGATACAAATCTGATCGGTAGCACTCAGAGAGTATCAGGTGAGCTTAATGGATTACAATCCAGTGTGGTTTATCACCTTCACAATCTCAGCAAAAGCATTCAAAGCTACCGAATTGTGTCTCAGGTTACTAAAATATTGCAAAAGTTTTGACTCACCCAAGTAAATTCAATTAAAAACAAATGTTTTATATTAGTTTGCCATAAATATTAACAAGAAAATAATTATCTACTACCATCAAAGAAGAAACCATGAAACATTAAGATGATTATATAAATAAAATTTCATCAACTTGTCTATATGTGGTAAGAAACTAAAAAGTAACCCTTTTTGCAGGCAATGTGACATTTCTGTCTTTTTTTTTTTCAGTAACTCAATGTAAAACATTTTCCTATTGGCTACAAATTAACTAATTCAGTACTCTCGTTAATGTATAGAAACTTTACTGAGAGTCCTCACTATAGTTTAAAGGTTGTTTTGCAAAATATCATACTTAAAAGTGAATGCTTTATTGTTTTCATGCTATTGTGCTATGACACATAATTGCTGTTTATATTTCATTTGTATATATGATTAATTAATTTCTTTTAACATACCCTCTATTGTGCAAATTTTCTGAAAATGATTCACCCATTCTACAAGGATTAAAAATATCATCTGCCTGCAAAAAGGGTTGATATGAAAGAAAACACACTGTCAAAACTAAATGGAAGAAATATCTTTTTCTTTAACACAAAAAAAAAAAAAGAAAAAAAAAAAGAAAATAAATAAATAAACATAGATATCACCTGTGGAGAAATAAATACAAAACCATGAGTGTGTTAAAACAAAAACTATCAATTAAAGATCATTTTTGGATTAATACACTCACGGTTGGCCGAGTGTTGGAACTGAGAAATTAAAATCAACAGAATAACAAAAGCAAAAAAAAAAAAAACAGACAAAATTATATATATATTCATTTTTGTTACTTGGTTTGGTTTGGTTTCTTTGTTAAATGGCATATCAACCTTTGTAGGTTATTTAATGCCAAAGCCATTCTCCTAGAAGAACAGTAGTGGTACTATTTAACCCATAGCTGGGAGGATAAGGGGTTCATACCTTTCCCAAGGGTATTTACCCGAAAGTGAACGTAATAGCGCAACAGGAATACAAACTCGCTTACTACGATTCTGCAGTCCATCGCTTTAACCATTACGCCACAAGTATACCCCCTTTTGTTACTTGGGATATTTTAACATTCATATATGCTTCCTTCCGTGAGGGTTGAGCACTCTGGCAAAGGAATTAACAGCTACTACTTGCGTAAAGCTCTTTGTATGAATTGAGCACTCTGGCATCTGGTAAGGCAAAATGTAAACAAGCCAAAGCTACAACATAATGCCTTATAATTCCAGAGCTGATATATGTCGACTGATGGCTGAGTGGTATGATACTAAGTCTAATGTAAAGTTGGGTGGGTTTCAATCCCAGCTTAAAGCATCTTGCATATCTAGCCACACTGATGAGTTGTGATACCACGAAGCAGTCTATCTGTGGATGTGGTGCATCCTTATAGTAGTATGGATACAGCTACAGCTTGACAGAAATCCCATTTTATTTTATCGGATAAGATTTCTATATGATCAATAACCTATCAATAGCATTCTAGGCATATGTTGATATCACTTACAGGAAATGAGATGTTGCTACCAAGGTATGTGAACTGGTCTGATTTTAGAGGCTTCAAATTCTTGAAATGAAAGCCTACAAAACTGCAGCTATACGGCCACCTGCCTTCCATCTCAGAAAACATCAAAGTAAGATGAGCAAGACATGTGGAGCACAGCTGGAATGGCAAGGACTAACTCATAAGTGACATTCTCTTATGGACTCCTACACATGGACATACCAGTGTTGGCCAACCACCAAAGACTTACTTCAGTAGTTCTGTACAGACACAAGATGCAGCCTAGAAGATGTGCTAGGAGTGATGGGAATGCCATACTGTCAGTGCAACTTGATTATATATATATAAATATATATATATACACACAAACACACACACAGTCTGGTAGAATGACCTTTAAATTTAAAATGTAAATAAAAAGGCCAACATAGATCCAATTCAAAATTTAATTTTACAATAAGAAAGACCAATATTTGCCATTTTGTTTTGTTATTGTCATCACTTTGTTTTAAAGATTGTATCATCCAAATTCTCGTCTTCATGAGTTACTCACTCCTGAAGCCTCAATCCAAGGCTTATACAGGATCCAGCAGAATGATCTTTTCAGGTTTGGAATATAAATAAAAAAGGCAACATAGATCCGATTCAAAATTTTAATTTTATAAGAAAGAACAATATTTGCAATTTTATTTTTTGCTAATCTTTTTTGTTATAAAGATTTTATCATCTAAATGTTTTCTCTCACAAGTGATACACGGCTGGAGCCTCACTCTGAAGTTCTCTAAGACTGTCACAATTTTATGATGAATAAAATATTTAAGTTTGTCAGTTGTCTGTGACCAACATTTCAAGATTTGAGCCTTTACATATCACCAGAGGGTGTAATCACAAAGTGATAGATCTGGTGAGAGAGTGAGTGAGTGAGTGAATGAGAGAACTAGCCATGAGATGTCACAGATACATGATGTTCATCAGTGAACAAGAGAGCAACCGAAATGTGGTGGTTGCTGCAGTTGAAAGAAATACTACCGAACAGTGCCTGTATGATGACAATTTTATATTTGGAAAAATCATTCTGCCAGATCTTGTGTGTATTTCTATCTGATGATTATATGATTCACATGAAGCTTAAAGTAACAGACATCAACAGTTCAAAATTTTTATACTTGCTCTGCTATTATAGCCCTGAGTATTTTTTATGCAATTTTACTTGCATTTCTTATATATATATATATATATATATATATATATATATATATATATATATATATATATATACACACACACACACTACCTATAAACACTAATGGGTATGTTCCATTCCTCATAAATACGTTGGACACTATTTTGTTGGGGTGAAAATATACTAAGTAGTCACTACTAGTAGTGGTTACCTTATTCACAACACTGGCAAGTATTGTATTTTGTTAATGTTATAAAGATTTCTATTTCATTTCCAATATCCATTTTGGTTATCTTTCATTCAGTAACCTTTTGTTGGGTTACAACAAAATATATATATATATATATATATATATATACACACACAGAATATCAAAGAATCTCAAGTAACTATAAATTGTACAACAGAATAGTTTTCTTTCATAATTAACAAAAGAAATTAAACTTCTGAAACAAATTTCAACCATAACACAAAATAACAAACATTTTAAAAGATTACTCTCCAGTATCATTAAACTCTTCTTTCAAATGAGAACATCTCATGTGTTTTGGCTATTACATATTTTTTAACAATGCAATCTCCAGTTTTTTTTCGTGGGTATGAATTTGTTAAACGTATTTCTCCTATGATATATTAATTCTTTCAGACATGTCTTCAAAGATGAAAAATGAGTGAAATTCATTTTGCATTAAATAAACACTTTTTCTCTTCATTTCATTGTTCACAATGTTTTTGCGGTGTACTCCTCCAGCCTTCTTCTGGCCTTTTTACTATTGAATTGTGGAAGTCAACCATTTATTGCAAAGTTGAATTTCATGAATGATCAGCATCAACAATTCCACAATAGACTAGAAGCTGGCCAGAAGGTACTCAGTCAAAATATCATTAACAAAGAACAATAGAGACAAGGAAAATAGTCTGGTGAATTTTTTAAAAAAATAAACAGAATAAGCACTAACAAAATCCAGACAAGAAATGAAGAAACTGATTTTAAGAATATAAAGAAAGGAAGTGTTCCAAAAAATTTGATATCATTTAATAATCTAATGACTTGACCAATTCTCATCCAAACAAACTCAAAATTTTAGCAGGAGGTGGAGAAACAACTCAAAATTTGAAGTTTAATGTTTAAATGCCTTTTCTTTTCCAATGAATGGTATTTCTATATCTGAAAAAAAAAAAACATAAAAATTTAGAATTTTGAGTTGTTTCTATACATGTTAAAATTTGAGATCATTTGAAAAAGAATTGGCCAAGTTATTCAATTATGAAATGATATCATTTTTTCTAAAACACATTGCGTGTGTATGTATGTATAACAGTGGCATATCTTTTGCTCTTATCCACCTTTAAATCAAGGGTAATAAGATTTTATTTATCATATCTCCTCACCATCTCTAGAAATGCTCTCAAATGTGAGGTGAAATATCTGACAGTTACTGGAGAATACAAAATGGATTTTTGATTAAATGAATTATAAGAAGGTCAGTCTGAAAGAATCAGAAAGAGTGATGTGAATAAAACAGTTCTGGTTTTTTTTTATAGCAAAAAATATGGTTGAAATAAAGGCTAAAATCAATACATTCTTTATTAGATCAGAATTTTAAAAAAATGTTGTCAACCCATTGTACCCAAGAAAAATGGAAATGAAAAGACATTTATTTTTTCTTTTCCTTTTTTTAATAAACATTCACACAAACTAATCTACATTAAAATTTTCATGATTAAAGTTATCTATTTTGAACCTTGCCAAATTACTTAAATCCAATTTTCAAGGATTAAATCCTTTTATATCAATATATTCAAAACAAATCAGACAGAAATTAATTTACTAAAACCCTCTCCTATAAACTAAATCATAAGTCTTTCATATTGAATTTTCTAATCCCCCATAAATTTAGTTTAAACTCGTGTTCTTGGTGTATATATTTACCCAACCCTTCCACCACAGACCGGATGTGACACAAGGTCATTTTTCAAGAGATGTAAAACTGGCTTGAATTCAGAGTTTCCTTTCTCCTAGACTGGTTACCTAACCAATAGCTAGAGTAGAAAACAGATAGATTCCTGTTTTCTTCAAGGACATTAGCACAAAGTAAAACACAAACATCTTCATCCAGGATTTGAACTATGGTTGCCAATTCCAAATCTTATGATGTTAACTGTTACCCTAAGTGTGCCTCCTTGTGTCATTGATATAATCCTAACATTTCAACCAACCAATACTTCAGCTTTCATCAAGTGTATGATTCAAGAGAAAAGAGAAAAAAAAAACACTTACTATATTAGTGTCCTTGGTGTGTCAAAGAGTCGACCCATTTTCTTATTAAACATTTTTTACTAATCCAAACCCAAGGAAACATATCTTTAAATATAAATGCTATTTTATAAAATAATTTTAAAGTCCAAAAACAATCAACGAAATAGGTAACCTTTTGTCTCGAAGAATACATACACTTTTTTGGTTATCATTTTCTGAAGAAGTAAGATTTTTTTTTTTTTTATCGACAAAGGCCGAAGAATGGACCAGTTACCTGTTAGGATAACATGATTGATTGATTGATTTGAATGGCATATCAACCCATCAAGGGTTATTTTATGCCCAGAGGTTAGAGAATTCCATACATTGTACCCACATATTTACAATTTTTCTCAAATTTATTTGCACACAGTTATGATATCAAGTATTCCTATATAATACAAATAATTTTTAAACAGATCTATTTGACCCAAAGATGGAACCTTAACAAGTATTACTAAATCTGGGTCAGAGTGGATGTGGGAGTAATGACAACAAAGGGGTACTACACACTCTCAAAAGCTCCAGAACTAGAGCCTCAAAACCAGATGCAATTAAATATCATACCCAGAACACCCTTTTTGTAGGTAGTAGAGGTCTTACTCTTCTGAAGGGGATACTATCAACATAATCTAAGCCTCACCAACAAGTTTCAAACCTGTTAAACTCCGCTTAAAAATTGACCTTGTGTCATATCCTGCCCGAGCGGAGGGGTTGGTAAATAGTACCAACAAGTTTCCACGATAACACCAAGAGGTGCCCGTGGTGTAATGGTTATCATCATAGGAAATGGACACGGCGACACAAGTTCAAATCCCGGACGAGACTGATTGCATTTCACATAGCACTAATACCCTTGGAAAAGGTATGAATCCAATTATTCTCCCTCCAGCTATGGGTAAATAGTAGTACAGACTGGGTTCTTAAGCCTTGGTGAGGCAACTAGTCTAGGAGAAGGAATACTCTGAATTCAAATCAGTTAAACTCCGCTTAAAAACTGACCTTGTGTCATCTCCTGCCCGAGCGAAGGGGTTGGTAAATATGATGATAACATCAAGAACACAAAAGTGTTCCGTTTTAATAAAATTAGGAACCAAAGTTTCAATTAACATGTTCATAATTACTCATAAATACAATTCACTGATTTTTTTTTTTTTTTACTGTAATAATTCAGATCATAATTACAAACTAGTTCTCCATAGTCTTATACCAAAATTAAGCTAAGCTCTGTAAACAACTACTAGCAAATAGATTTAATGGTCATTTTTAGCAAACAATACTTCCACTGCTATATCGGAAACTTATCAGGTTTTCCTATTATAAGTTAAAATTGCTTGGTTGGTGTTTTATAATATATCAATACTTATGGTTTATTTAGTGCCAAATACTCTTTTTATATATGGTTTATAAGCAAATACTTTGTAGGTGAATTTATTTTTAAACAAGATGTTAGACCTCATTATTTGTTTGCATAGTTAAATGGTTTCAAGTATTCCTATCAAACACTAATAATTCTATTTAATATTAATCCTTGGTCTACCATGATTAAATGGTTACAATTCTATTAATCAAGTATTCCTATCTAATGCAAATAATTTGCACACATTTGTATGATATTAAATAATAATTCTTAGTGTTGTAAAGGAGGATATTTACCCCAACAAGAAAGTTGGACTTTTCCACTGACAGACAGACATAAAAGACACAGACTAGACGAAGTTAGCGGTAGTAGCTAGTCTTGCTTACAGAGTATTCATTAATGTTGTTAATGAACTGTGCATTTGATTCTACTTGTTATATTCCCTTGTACCAAAAGGTAATAAACCTACTTGTTAACATTTTCTGGATTAAATTTTGTTTATTGATAAACTCAGTTACAACACTTAGTAAATAATTGAATGGTTCTTTCTGACCCATAGATGAGACCCTAACAGGTACTACCACTCTAGATTAGAGTTGACCTGAGAGTAATAGCAGTAAAGTACTACTCCACATTCCTGAGAGCTCCAGATGCAGTTTAATGTCATACCTAGAACATTTGCTGAGTAGGTGGGGGCGGAAAAGCAGTCAAATGTATTCTATAGTCCCAGCCAACAGGGAAAGTAAGCTAGAGAGATAGATGCATAATTTCTAGTCAACAGAGGAAATGAAACCTGATCAAAAAGTATCAACAATGTAAATGTTATGCTTTTCCTCAGGTCTTATAATTATTTTAAAGATTTTATTAATTTTAAAATTTAAATGAAAATGTGGCCAATTGAACAACATTTATTTTTCCAACTTTCTTAAACTGAAAATTCATCTTAAGAGTAAAACTGAAGACATTAAAATAAATATCATGGCACAGCTTCACAACATGCTGGAAGAGTTTCAGAAGTGCTTCAACTAATGGAAAACTCACAGGATTAAGTGTGTTAAATGCCAAAGGGAGTATTTTGAAGAAAATCAATGTTTCATTCATTGTTTATTCCTGTCTTGGTAAACACAGCTGTCTTGATTCTTTTCAAACACACCTTATAAACGATACTGATGAGCATAAGACTACAAGTGTAGGGCACCCAGTGAGTATCACTAGTGATGGTTTGTAAGACAAGCTTCCTAATCCCTATAAAATGATGAGATTACATAGAACTTTATGTTTTTATTCAGCTTAGGTTGGCTAAAAGGATGGTTGTAATTTACTAAGCTTTTTGCTTAGATGTGGCACAAGGCCATATGAAAGGAGCACCCAATGAGACTTGAACTCATTCGTGTAGGTTTGCTAGTCAAGCTTGCTAACCATTACACCACCAAAGGCACCCTTTGGCTCAAAGGATGGTTCATGAGATCAGCTTGCTAATCTCATAAACCATTAATATTTTCTTGATTTAAAATGAGGACTTTATATGCATGACATTTATTCTAAATGAATAGAACAACTGACTTCCATACCAACAAATACTACAAATAGTTTTAAGCATGTGTGAATATATATATAAGGAGATTTTGGAGAGTCTGTAATACACATGGTGCACCATTCTTCTGCTATCAGCTCATCCAAAAAGTGTAGATGGTTCTACACAAGCCTTTGTCATTATAAACAAAGCCCCAGTATATTTCATTCATTAAGCTTCAGCTTAGTTTGTGGTAATCATCAAAGCTGATAGACAAACTATATATATATGTATATGCATATATATTTGGAGAAACGGTAAATTTTGGTAAATCTGACAAAAATCAGAAAAATAAGTGGAAAAGAGGATCAACCAAAATGCTGAACTTTAGAAAAATCCATCATTCTGATGAATTGTATTTTGCTTTACCCACAACACTTCCATACTTCTGGAAGATTTTCTCCTTTAGAGATTCCATCTCTGTTGGTCAAGTCTTTGATGAAATTTGATACACTTGACGGTGGCTGTAGCCTCCCCCTGTCTACTTAGCCATTGCCTAGATATTTACAGTCACAGCCAATAACCCCTGCTACCATCAATGACATATCTCTATCTCTCCTTATGATCCCTCCCTCCTTTTATTTAACTATTTCCTCCTTTTGCTGAACTTTTGAAAAACCCATCATTCTGAGGAATTCAAATATAAAGACGAAATATCTTTGTTGAATCCGTTATCAATGTTTTAGTTTATCCATTTTTGCACTTATTTTTCTTATATATATCTTTCATTTTCTGCCTGATGATTGTCATATAAAGACGGCATGAAATCAGTGATCATAAATAAGCATCCACGTTATTAAATATGTATAAAAATTAATATATATTTATCTATATATTATATATTAGCTCTATCACAAATACTGAGCACTCTCTAAATTATACCGCATTTGGCCAGCCACAAATCCACCAAGTGAGATAGTGACACCCATATACTATTGTTATATATATATATATATATATATATATATATATATATATATATATATATATATATATATATATATATACACACACACACACATATGTATAAATGCATGCAGAGTCAGACAATTTTTTTTATTTTTACATATGCTACTTTTATTATTCTTAATTGTTTTTTTCAATCAATAAAATGTAGTTTGGTCCAACCCTATTTTAGTGGGAAATGTCCTGATGATTCATTTCGATGAAACCTTGACAGATTTTTTTTCTGACTTTGCAGGTATATATATATATATATATATATATATATATATATAGCTCAACTCAGTGAATTGAGCACTCTTACATTTAGCTTAAGAAATTCTATCGGTGTTTTTTTTTTTTTTTTGGCTAGGCATGCATTATTTTCAAGTAGTACATATGCTTTTATTTTTTTTTTTTTTTTTTTTTTCAATGAAATGTTTTTTCGGATACCAGTTTGTATAATATCTTTTTAATTTGCAAATTGTACTATCTGGGTTTTTTCACACAGTCAGAATTATAGATTAGTACATAGAAAATTGATTTTATATATATATATATATATATATATATATATATACACACACACACAACACATTGAAAAAACATTATACTGAATTTATATCATCATTTATTATCATCGGGCTTCTCACATTTTTTCTGTGGGCTGCATGTCAATTAAAATCTTGAGAAAGCACATACATGTGTGTGTCTGTAAGCAAGAAAGAGCAAGAGAGAGAATAAACAAAATTCCAAGAAATCAAGCACAGGATCGCAAAGGGCAATGCCAGGATTAACTAAGAGATTAAGTGATCAACATGGATCAGCAAAGAGCAGATCAAGCTAAGAGATATCACATTTAAGGCATTTAAACATGAAAGAAATGGAAGCAAATAGAACACGTAACTAGAGGGGAGAATCATAGATGGGAGAGAAAAGTAATTGAATGGTGCCCAAGAAATAACAAGCATAGTATTGAAAGACCTGATAGAAGATGGAGAGATGATATAGTGGAGTTTGCTAGAGAGTCATAGCAGAGGTCAGCACAATCAAAGAAGATATAGAAAGGAATTGGGAAAATGTCTTTTATCCCATAGTAGACTCAACTGTGAATTTGGTCTAAATGAAACATCAGTTATAAAGAATAGTTCCTTAGAAGGATCAATTATACAAGAACAGAATCAAATTCAATATTTTATCCTATTTACCAACCCCTCCACTCGGGCAGGATATGACACACGGTCAATTTTTTAAGCGAAGTTTAACAGGTTTGAATTCAGAGTATTCTTTCTCTTAGACTTGTTGCCTCACCAAGGCTGAAGAACACAGTCTGTCCTACTATTTACCCATAGCTGGAGGGAAACTAATTGGATTCATACCTTTCCCAAGAGTATTAGTGCTATGTGAAATGCAATCAGTCTCATCCAGGATTTGAACTTGTGTCGCCATGTCCATTTCCTACAATGATAACCATTACGCCACAGGCACCTCCAATTTAATATTTTATACTTTTTATGTGAATCTGCTCAAAGGAAATAACTGTTCATAAAGTGCCAGAATCTTTAGTCCATTTAAGTGGAAACCAGTGAATTATGTGCTTTTTCAAGTTTTCAACTGACATTTAATATAGCAGAAAGAATTGCAGGATATATCATGACAAATTTAGCTTAAGTGATTTTATATATATATATATATATATAAATTTAAAAATCACTTATAAAAAAGTATGATACCAGTTTGTTTTTTTTGATTAAAAAAAATAAACGTTTATTTTCTTCTCAACCAATGATATGAGCATTTTGTTATTTCAAGTGGAATATTTTATAATCAAAACATTAGGTATTATTATAGTTACTAAAGTCTACACCATTGAAACTGTAAGTAAAAAAAAATTACATACATAATTTGACCTTATTCAAGAGTGACCCGAAGGCTCCCTTTTCAATAGGTGAGGGGTAGAGGCGGGTGCTACTCCATTCCCTGGATTGCTCCACTTTACTCTTGATCCTCACCTTATAGTGCTGAGTGCTAAGCAATGCAACATCAAGTACCATTTTTTTTTTTGAGTCTTTGGACTGACTTAACCTGGGATTGAACCTCGGTCTCCCAAACCATTGGTGAATACTCTACTCATTAGGCCAATGGCACGATACAAAATATATATATAAGATTTAAAAAATGCAAATAAGGAAAGCTTTCGCATAAAAACAGCTCAATGCTTTTAAGGCAGAGCAGGTGTAAAACCTAAAAATATAATCATGATTTTTAGAAGTCTTATGTTACGTTTTATATAGTATTCATGTGAACGCCACAAGTGCTTATATCTAATCACATGACTCTACCTCATTACAAATGTGGTTCATTAGCCACTTTCTAATGATAGTGAACACCACATGAAACTTCAATTCAAAGATTTTTTTTGTGTTAATTATTATACGTGTTTACCACAATCCCCCTGCACAGGAGCAGTATGTGACACTAGGTCAGTTTTTAAGCAGAGTTTAACAAGTCTGAATTCAGAGTTTTTCTTCTTCTAGACCAGTTGCCATAATAAGGTTAAAGAGCCCCACCTGCTTTACTATTTACCCATAGCTGGAGGGAAAATAGTTATATTCATATCTTTTCCAGTGGTATTAGTGTGATGGGAAATACAAACAGCCTCATCCAGGTTTTGAACCGAAATCACTGTGTCCATTTCCAATGATAATAACCTTTACATCACAAGTACCTTCTTGCATTCATGAATATATATATATATATGTGTGTGTGTGTGTGTGTGTGTGTGTGTGTGTGTGTGTATAAATATATATAAGTTGGCTGACAGCAGTCAAGGGCAACTCAAAAGCTCCTTTTTCAATAGCTACTACACCAAGGAGTATAGTGTAGGGCACAACTCCTTTCTCTGGATTGTGCCACTTACCCTTGATCCATACCTTATAATGCTGAGTGTTAAGCAAGGAGGTATCAAGTACCATTCTTTGAGTCTTTGGTATGACTCGACCAGGAATTGAACACCGGTCTCACAGATATTCATATTTTTTGCTTACAGAGTTTCAGTATTGTAGAGTTTGGTAATAAATAATACATTATCCATTTCAATTCCATAATGTTCCAATAGAAACAATAAGATTCTGGTTTAGAAGAAAATTAACAATAAAAAATTGTATGAGTGTAATTATTTATGACCAACATACTAAATACTTATTTACTAAACTTTGTTTAGTTGTGGCACAAGGTCTGAAGGAGCACCCAGTGAGTTTCAATATGCAAGGTTCTCAGGTCACATAATATATACTACATATACTAGTAATAAACAAGCTCTAATTTTTAACCATGAAAAGGTCTTTTTATCATAGAGGTTAGGCCTAATAACAGGGTAAGCTTGACATTTCAAAAACATATCTCATGTAATCAATGACTCCTTGTTTTTGAGGTGAAAAATTAATAGTAAATAGTTGTTCATGGTACCATCTACTTTTTTTCTTTTTAAAAAAAATTGGTCTTGTAAATGAAACGAAAAAAGATGTGTTTTTACTTTATATGCAAGAATATTAACACTTGTTACCATAAACTCACCTAGAACAAGGATAGGAATGAGGGAGTGTTATTCCTACCTGTACTTTCTTTGATCTTAACATGGAAATATTTACATTAGACTATAAAAACAATAATCTTATAGCAAATAAGAGTTTTTCTCTAACCTTGATAACTAGAACAAATTATATATTGATTCTCAATCCACATTAATACAAATAAAAAAATAAAATCTTTTTCTAAAACCAAATACATAGACTAATGAGAAAAAATATTGTTGATTTAGATTTTTTCTTTTAATGATGAGATATGCCATCAGAAATAAATGTACATTTTCAAATTAATTCCCGAAAAACAATTATAAGCAATAAGCTTCATTTCTTTTTGACAAGGAAGGAGACGTAAGTAAAATAAAAGACACTGTACTTAACACATCTAAGATATCAGTCTTTGGATCTTCATAAAAAAAATATATAGTTTTAACAATTTTTACAAAGTCAAACAACCTCACTCCTAATGTCAAACATTCTTAGGTACAATAGGTTAGAGAAATATAACAGTTGCAATAGTGTTTATGTCTGTGTATTTCAATTTGAACAAAGAGGCAGTGCAATTAGAATTAAATCAAAGGAATGTTTAAGACATCACAACAACTAAACAGCAATTGCGTTTGAATTGGAACATTCCATCTGGACTACATATTAACATACTATCTCTGAACTACACACAATTACAATAGAAGTGGGTATCTACATGTACATGCACACATTTTTCATATATATTATACGTACACACACATACAGGCACACAAATACACACTTTCAAAAATAGAAAAGAGGAAAAGAAAGTTCTTTAAAAATGATAAAATAAAAATGTGATATATGTACTCTACATACTAAATGCAAGTGAAACATTGTCTCCACCCCAACCCAATTCTCAGATTGTACTTTCCAAAAAATTCTTCCATACTTTCTCAAAGAATGGAATGAAATGCACAAGTTTTTTTTTTGTTTTTTTTGTGGGGGTAAGAAAAAAACTATCAGTGTTGATACTTGAGAAAAAAAAGAAATCACTTACAAAATATATTAACTACAAAAATGTCTGTGCCTAAAATATTTGGATTATGACATAGATTAACTTTTTTTATTTTATTTCAAATATCACTTACTTTTTCTTGAATTAAACAAAATAAATTATTCTTGAAACGCTATTTTTGTATATAAGAATATACAAAATTATTCTATACTTGTAGTATTTTAACAATAAATGATTTATTTTGATATAATTTAATGTAATTTTTTTTTTTCATACAAATAGCTATGTTACATGATGAAAATTAATAAAAATCATGAATTTTGTTTTATCAAATCATCAAAAAAAAATTACAAACTAAATTTTTTACATTCTAAAAATCTAATTCAACTATATCCCTATAATGGCAATAAATATAACATTTTTTAGGCACAATTTTTGTGGCATAAAGTTTTGTAAGGAATTTTTAAAGTATGTCCAGACCCCCAGTGCTTTGATAATACCTCCTCATTTTTTTGTGGGGTGGAGGTAAATATCAAGAAAAATGTGGCAGTGAATTACAAAAATACAAATAAAAGACATGAATGTTAATGTTAAGCATAAACAGTGTCCCATGCTTTTTGACTAGGCTGTTTACAAGGCTGATCAAACAGTAATGATTCTATCTACGATTACATCCTTTCCATCACCAGTTATCTAATCTAGATTCAAGCATGCAACATTTCAACAAGCAGAATTTATTAATCGTCAAATCAACATTTAGAAATATAAATCATATTTTGATGAAATCAAATTCTTAGTTTTTGTGAAATAACAAAAATAGAAAATGCTTAGTCAATCCCAGATAGAAATAAAAACAGTATTTTAAATGTCTAATTTTCTGAGATAAAGCTTGATAATTTTAACCACTTAGAATATTTAGATAATTGACCTTATGTTTATACCCACAACGATTTGGAGCCCAAACCAAACCCCAAATCCTTCAGTATCAACTACAGGAAAGAATGATAAAGAATTCTTACTATAACCTAATACTTGTATCTGGTCATGGTAAACAGAATTGTAACAGTCTACCTGGGGGATTGGGAGAGGACTCCTGGTTTGACATGAAACACTTTAAGAAGGCCGAAGGATATATTGTCCAAAATGTTGTGAGTAACACAATAAAGATGAGGTCAATTGTCCGAATATTTTAAGTGATAAAAAACAGTATCTCTTTCAAATGTTTTCAGTATTATTAATGCAGATTACTACAATGGAATATTGTATATCAGTGTTGAGTGGCAACTTTTTTTCTTTTTTTAAATATAAGATATTATGGAAAAATTATTCATGATGAGAATTGTGCTCATGGTTTCTTTTGTTCAATGGCCTATCAATCTTTTTGTGGTGTAATGGTTATCGTCGCAGGATATGGACACGGCGACACGAGTTCAAATCCTGGACCTGACTGATTGCATTTCACATAGCACTAATACCCTTGGGAAAGGTATGAATCCAATTATTCTCCCTCCAGCTATGGGTAAATAGTAGGACAGACTAGGTTCTTCAGCCTTGGTGAGGCAACTAGTCTAGGAGGAGGAAAACTCTGAATTCAAACCTGTTAAACTCCGCTTAAAAATTGACCTTGTGTCATATCCTGCCCGAGCAGAGGGGTTGGATAAATAGGATCAATCTTTATGAGTTCTTTAATGCTAAAGTCATCCTTAGAGAAGAACAGCAGTGGTACTATTCAACCAAGAGCTGTGGGAGTTCATATCTTTCCCCAAATATATTCATCCAAAAGTAAATGTTATGACATAACTGGAGTTCAAACTAGATTACTAAGATGTCACAGTCCAGCCTATTAGCCACTACGCTATGAGTAACCCAACAACTCCTCTGACTCGGAGGAAATTGATTGGGTTGATGTTTCTTGATATTGAAAGGTTTGTCACTTTATAGGTTTGATTCTAGATCTCTAATAATGGTAAATAATTCATCTGAAAAAGGGAAACCCAATCATAAGATTTGAAAACCAATTCTTTATATATAAGGGAAAAAAAAAAAAGAAAATAGTACTATGACAACATATTGTTTAATTTCCAAATGTTTTCATCATTTCTAATAAACTATTTCGTATCATTTCTTTCTTTGATGACCCAATTTTAAAACTTTAAAAACTCAAGGACACTTTCTATAAAGGAAATATTTTCGCAGGCCCCTATTTTTAATTTTCAGAAAGTAACTAAAACAATAATGAAATTTTGAACTTTAAAAATCATTTTTATTCTGAATGGATTAAATTTATTTGTTCGTTTGATTTTAATGGCACATCAACCCATCTTGGGTTATTTAATGTCGAGAGGTATTGTACAGTCATATTTACATTTCTTGTGTAGTCATTTCTAAAGAGTTATCAATTTTTATCAAATATGATTAGGTCATTTTGGTTTAATGCCATATCAACCTTGGTAGGTTATTTAATGCCATATATATATATATATATATATATCATTTGATTTGTAAATAAATAGTTTGTAATTAACTATTTCTAAACAAGTTAGAGCTCATTTGTTTGCAAACAGTCAAATGATTTCAAGTATAGCTATCTCTGTGTAATCAACCTTCAACCACCACCTTCTGACACATTTAAGATAAGATAGTGTTGGGTTCATGTTGGTCATAAGAGCAATATGAAGAATATGATCAGGATAATCACATAGGTGCTAGGGCTTGACCAGTCAACTGATCGGATCAAGTCCCTCCCACTGCTCATCTGGCCCAGTAAAAGCCAAAGTGGAGTGTTGCAAGTCATGTGACCACTTTGGTTGCTGGGTCAAGGAGTGCTTAGCCACCAGGATCCATTTCTTAAGCATTATAAGTTGTCACCCACAGCCAACAAGTAGCCTCATTGGGTGGAGTGGAAGGGAGTTTTATCCCTCAGCAGAAGTACAATTGAATACAAATAATTTTCAAACAGATCTATTTGACCGATAGATGGTACCCTAACAGGTATCACCACTCTGGGGGTTAGAGTGGAACTGAGAGAGTAATAACTATGAAGAGGGTGACTTCACACTCAAAAGATCTCCAGAACTGGAGCTTCACTATCAATTCAGTGTCATACCTAGAACACCTCTTTTATGAGAGGGCCTTACCTCTTGGCAGGGGATACACTTAATGTATTTAAACCCTCATCAACATTTAAATTTATCTAGATTTTCAACTGCCAATGAACTATTGTATAGCAGACCCTCACAGATCAGCAAATTTTCAAAACGACTGATCTAAGGAACTAAAGTCTTTTCCAGAGCAACTAATTTCAGGTCATTTTACTGTTTTTACATCTTTCTATGTAAACCAAACAATCACAATTCCAGAAAATAATTTTCAGAAATTCGATTGGAGAAAGATGACTTCAGAAAGAGACTACGATTGTTTCTCAACCTAATTCCTAAAATTGGTAGCGGGGGTGTACTTATTTATGACTGACATAATATATAGTTATTTACTAAACTTTCCTTAGTTATAGCACAAGGAACACCTAGTAAGACTTAAACCCACAAGCTTGTTGATTTAGCTTGCTAAGCATTAAAACAAATAAGGTATCCTGGCAACATAATATACTCAAGTAATGAAAGAACTAATCTTTAGCAAGAAAAAATTGTTTTTATCATATAGGTTAAGGCCTAGAAACAAGGTAAGCTTGACATTTCAAAACATCTCATGTAATGAACAACCCCTTGTTTTTGAGATGAAAAATACAAATATTTTATGGACAATTGCTGTAAGCAATTTATTCATATTTCTAGTCTGAAATCATTAACTCTACAAAACAAACAAGTGAAGAAATAATATGTTTAACAATTCAAAGAAAATAGTACTATGACAAGATATTGTTTAATTTCCAAATGTTTTCATTATTTCTAAAACTATTTCATATCATTTCTTTCTTCAATGACCCAATTGAAGATAAAAGGCAGCGGTTTTAAAACTTTAAAAACTCAAGGACACTTTCTATAAAGGAAATATTTTCACAGGCCCCTATTTTTAATTTTCGGAAAGTAACTAAAACAATAATGAAATTAACAAAATGAGTAATTTAAATTTGAAAGGTTAACATTTTGAAAAAGAAAACAAAAAAAAACTTTATGGTTTAAAACTACAGAAATCACATTAAAAATCATTACTTCTCTAATTTCATATATACCATTATTTGTAAATATAATTTGAAAAAAAAATTCTTTGTTTTCTTAAGCTTTCAAAATAGGAAATAAAAGCTGAAAAAATATTATTCAATAACAAAATATTAGATATATGCAAACCCCAGTGAAACAAGTGTGATACAAATTTTCATGAAATGAATAATAAATATCTACAATTGTAGAATAATGGCTTGTTTGTTTTTTTAGATATCAAATAATAAATAAAATAACTTTAAAAATTTAGTACACAGAACTATGTATTAATGAAATAAAAAGATTTGATTCAGCTATCCAAACAACTTTAAAATATAATTAGCACAACTATATAGTTTACAGTCAACCAGGATATTTACATTACACAATCATATATATATATATATATATATATATATATATATATATACACATATACACACACACACAGATAGGTATGATAATCAGTGTATGAATTATCAATCAAAAATACCCAGCATGAAAAGCTGTTGAATTATAGTATAATAATGGTATCCTTTAATAATGTATAAGATTAAATAATACCAATCTACCAGGGATATTTACACTGCTAAATTTATTTATCATTTTTTTATCCTCATCATAATGAAGAAAAACTTGTGCTGCACAATATTGAAGAAATACACTTCAGATGTTTTGATAGACCATACATTACAGTACACTATAGTAGCAAATTGATTTTTACAGATTTTTAAGGATTCAAATAAAAACACTCAAAAATTAATGTAGAAAAATTAATTATTAGAAAGCAATAACTGAAAAAAATAAATGAATAAATAAATAAATAAAGATGTTTCTTTCAAATTATCTGTGCACAAAGCTTTCTTCTTTCACCAGTTTTTTTTTTTTTTTTTTTTTTTAAACATTGAAATTTCTACAAATTTTGCATTTGGGTGAGTGAGTGGGTGTATCACGTTGAATAAAGCATTAGAAATAAAGGAAGTGTTTTCTAAGATAAAGCACCATTCTAATAATGGTATGTAGAGCAAATTGGCAATAATTTAATTTTTAGAAACCCTGAATGTTAGTTTAAAAAAAAAAAAAAAAAAAAAAAAAAAAAAGGAAAGATAAACACCATGGAGACAATTCTTTCTTTTTAATATACATAAAAGAGAGAGAGAGAGAGAGAGAGAGAGAGGAAGCAGTTTAGTTTAAATTAGAGCATTTTTTTTTTTTAAATATTCAAAATCGATATGAACATGAAACAACTTTCTTAACTCTTTTGGTGTAGCATATTTGGCAACAAATTTAGTGGCTAGAATGAACTTTTGACCATAACATAAAAAAAATTAAAGTTAAAGACAATCTAATGATTAGAAATACATGACTAAACAAATCTATTAAAAATTCCTTAATAACTATTCAAATAATGCTTTGCGCTTGAAACTTTCTACTGTTATAGAGTCATGTGGCAAACATTGTTTTTTGAAATGGGAAAAATATACTTAGATCAACTCATGACTGGTAACATTCTAATAAAAACACTTATTTACATAAACCTCAAAAGTGGAATGTTTGTTTTAAATATAAATGGAACCACGTCAACTGAATCACATAGACAGAAAAAGGCTGCAGAAGAAACGTACATGTATTATTCAACCTTCCTGCCACAGGCAGGATGTGACACAAAGTCAGTTTTTAAGCAGAGTATAGCTAGTTTAAATTCAGTGTTTTCCTTCTCCTAAATGGTTGCCTAACAAAAACTAAAGAATTAATCCTACCCAACAATTTACTCATAGTTATGAGGAAAACAGATGGATTCATGTCTTTAGCCCAAAGTGAAAAGCAATAAAACATTTATATACCTCTACTAAAATATTGACAAGAGATTTCTTACAGTTCTATATTTACTAAACCCAAAATCTTCAATCTATGTAATATAAAAAAATAAATGCAAAAATGATCAAATAGGTATCACCAGATAATAGTGCCAATTATTAAGGAGAGGAGAACAACATGTGTCATGTCCCAAAGCAAACTTGCATATCAGCTGATATGCCGACTTTTTGTTGTTTCGTACCAGACAAATCTAAGCCGAATAAATATCAACATCAAACAGTTCTTTTGACATTAATACTGAAAAAGAATTTCATTTTGTTACTTCAGCAAATCAAAAACATCATAATCATTGAAGCTAACAAAACTCTCTGATGCCTCCAACATTTAGAAAAAGCAAATAACAAACAAAAAAAAAAATCTTTATATGCCAGTAGCAAAATCAGAGTTGCCCCATTTTTTTTTTTTTTTTTTTTTGTATTGGCAAACATTTTTAGAATAAACATTTTTACCTAACTAGGTCAAGTTTCCAGAGACCATATGAACAAATGGTATATGCACAACCCAGCAGCTGTCCTGGAGAATGACACGCACAAAGTCCTATGGGACTTTGACATACAAACAGACCACCTAATCTCTGCCAGAAGACCAGACCTTATAGTAATCAATGAAAAAAAGAGAACGTGTAAAATTGTTGACTTAATAATTGTTGACAGAATTAAACTGAAAGAAAGTGAAAAGAAGGATAAGTACCTCGATCTTGCTAGGGAATTAAAAAAACTATGGAACATGAAGGTGACAATTATACCAATCATGATTGGTGCATTTGGTACAGTAACTAAAGTACTATTAAAGGGACTGGAGGACTTAGAAGTTGGAGGACAAGTGGAGACCATCCAAACTACAGCATTGTTGAGAACGGCCAGAATACTGAGTAGAGTCCTGGAGACTTGCTGTCACTCAAGCTCCAGTAAAATTGAAAGAAAGCAAAAAGAAGGATACATACCTCGACATTGCAAGAGAATTGAAAAAACTGTGGAACATGAAAGTAATGATTATACCAATTGTAATTGGTGCTCTTGCTACAGTCACCAAAGGATTGATACAAGGACTGGAGGACTTAGAAATAAGAGGACAAGTGGAAACCATCCAAACTACACCATTATTAAGATCAGCCAGAATACTGAGAAGAGTCCAGGAGACTTGAGACTTACTGCATTCAAACTCCAGTGAAAGACTATCAACTAATGCTGATGTGAAAAACTCATGTAGTAACTATGATAATAATAATAAAGAGATGGGAAGATTTAGAAATCAAAGGACAAGTACAAACCATCCAGACTACAACATTACAAAGATCAGCCAGAATACTGAGAAGAGTCCTGCAGACTAGAGGAGACTTACTATCACTCAAACTCCAGTGAAAAACCATCAGGGAACATTGGTGTGAAAAACTCCCAAAGGAGTAAAATAATGATAAATTAATCCAGTTTGGCTCTAAATTTGCATCACACTTAGCAAGTATCAACAACATACTAAAATGTCATGATATTCAGTTTGGAAAGACCTTAAAGTCAAAGAAGCCCTATAAATTAAAAATGCTGTCAGAATTATCTCCCCCTGACAAAAATTAACCCCCTTGGTAAAAAAAAAACTTATTCCAACTCAGAGCCTAAGAGAGCTATCCACTCACAAACTGTTACTCCATTATGATAGTAGAGAGTCGGAGAAATCCTTGATGTCTCTGTCTTGGCAGATATACGTAAATAATTGTTTTAGAGTAGCTTCCCCAATACTGAATTTCATGTGAATGAAGGAACGAATATAAATGTGTATCGTGTTCATACTAGATTCAAAATAAATACCACAATTTTCAATGCTACCAAACCAATCCTTCACTATTCTATAAAGATAAAGTTTACATGATCTAATATCTAGCTGTAACTAAATTCATGTCAAGTTAAATGTGCAAAAATTAGATTATTAAATATAGAATACCGAAATCTTTTACCTATGCCTTGCATCAATGAGGAATTTAAACCTTATTTGTACACATAAACAAAAATCATTTTATATATAAGTAAAGTAAGTACAGTTGGCAACTGTAGTCAAGGGCAACCTGAAGGCTCTCTTTTAATTAGCTACTACATCAAGGTGTAGGGGAGGGTGCTACTCCTTTCCCTGCATTGCTTCACTTTACCCTTGATACATACCTTATAATGCTAAGTGTTAAGTAAGGACGTATCAAGTAGCATTTTTTTGAGTCTTTGGTATGACACAACCTGGGATTAAACCCTGGTTTCCCAGACTATTGGTGAACACTCTACCCACTGGTCATATATATATATATATATATATATATATATATATATACACACACGCACACAAAAAAAAAAACATACATAGTATGTGTATTTAGGCAGTAGATTTTCTGGTAAGAACATTTTCATTAAAGATAACACACAAGGATCTGGACTAGAGTCTATTTGCTTTTTGTTGTCGTTTTTTTCTATAAGTCTTTTTTTCTTGTTCTTCAACTTCATTTGCAACATCTCATTCATGATCAATAAAATGCTAATAAAAAAAAACTCAACCCCAAATCCTTGTCTGTTATTTTTAATAAAATATGACTTCAATATACCAACATACATATATATATATATATATATATATATATATATATATATATATATATAATCATTTTTTTTTATTTATTTGTATAAAAACTGCAGAAGCAGTCATTTTGACCCCCATCATTGATATGACTACTTGAAACATCTGTCCATTTGATGTGTGTGAGAACATGAAATTGAGATTTACTGAATAGCAGCACAGGGCTTCAGTTATATATAGGTTTTTAAACCAGCTCTGCCATAATAACATGGAAGACTTCTTGCATTCTTTACAAAAAAGTTAACTTCTTGTTAATGGGAAGAGCTTATTTATATTCATTTTTGGTATAAGTATATAAATGTAATTACTTATTATTTATTCTTCTGATGAAATGAACGCTGGTAAATTCCAAGAGTGATCCCTGGATATTTTAGTACCCAAATGCTCTAAAGTTTCAAGTGCTGGAAAATTTTTTGTGGATAAACAATACAATCTCAAGTCACCAAACATTTTGCTTATACACAAGCACAAATACAGCTAGAAGACAATTATTGGTGGATAGGAGTAGGTTTTCCCTAAGGCACAAGTAAAGTTGGCAACTGTAGTTGAGGACGACCTGAAAGCTCCCTTTTCAGTAGCTACTATACCGAGGTGTAGGGGAGGGTGCTACTCCTCTCCCTGGATTGCTCTACTTTACCCTTGATCCGTACCTTATAATGCTGAGTGTTAAGCAAGGAGGCATCAAGTAACATTTTTTTGAGTCTTTGGTATGACTCAACCAGGGATTGAACCCAGTTATTATCTTATACAGAAAATTTTCTTAGAAAAATACTGAAGAGTATGTGTATATATATATATATATATATATATATATATATAAGATTTTAGATTTCAAATAGTTCAGTTACAAGATATCAAAAAGTGTATCTTTTTTTCTTTTTAACTCTGTCCAAATGGTAAAAATAGAATATCTATTATCAAGATTTGATTATATTTTTAAATCTATAAAGCATAAAATAATTTATTAGTAAAAAAAATTAATTTTCCAACATAAAATATACTCATTTGTCCCAATCAATCAGTTCAATGATTTTACTAAACAATCGCAATATTTTTTTTGAACTTCTTAAATAAATTTTCAATTAGTAATTCTTTCATCTTAATTTCAGTTGCTTTTTTTTTTTTTTTTTTTTTTTTCAATCTGTAACTTTCAGACTGTCATTCTTTAATTGTTAGTAAACAATATTATTGAAAATAAGCAATAAAACTCAAGCAAAACTAAATCAAATACTTTTCTGAAAAAAATCAGAACCAAATTTAACTAATCTTAATATTGCTAAAGAAATTTACTTCAGTATGGAAGGTTCCAAACAATCTAAAAAATTTAAGTAGCATCCACAATAAACAAAAAGTTATTTTTCAAGTTCATATAGCCATGAGTAATTGGATAATGCAGACAATACTAGATTATTCTTACACACAAAAAAAAAGTCATATATACTGCCTGGCCAATTTTCAGTATCATTATCTCTTATCAAAAATTATTTTCAAGTTCATATAGCCATGAGTGTATTTGGATAATGCTGACAATAATATTAAAATATTGCCCTCCCACATACAAGAAAAAGATTTCATATACTGTCTGGCCAATTTTCCATATTATCATCACTTAACCTTCTAAAGTAAATCATTATCTACAAGCAAAAATATCATCAAATTGTCTCCATGTGTTTGGCTTTCTATTTCCCTCTTTCAACTACAGTGCAGTTGCTTTTATGTTGCTTTTATATTACTTACGTTCAATTTGGGTTTTTTTTTCTTTCTTTTAATTTGTTTTTTGTTGTTTGTTTTTTTAAATTTTGCATGTTTATATGCTTTGTTTTGTAAAACCCAAAGAATTCTGTGTAGAAAAGACAAGAAAATGAAATAATAAAAGATAGAAAATAAAAGAAATAAGACAGATTCA
>OY757929.1:39791656-39951656 GCA_963585895.1 Sepioteuthis lessoniana | reverse complement strand
TTCTCTTTTAAGTTGCAGTTAGTTTATTATAAGTCATATTTTCTCGAACTAGACATTTTTTTTTTTTTTTTTTTTTTTTTTTTTTTACAAACACAGCTTTTCTGAAAATTATTTACTACAAAAGAAAAATTCAAATATTAAAATTTATTCCACTAAGTCTTGGATATTGGTCACTGTTACAAGAATAACTTACAGTTGTGTGGCAGTTTTTTTATATTTTCCTATATTAATTTTAAAATTATTTTCAGATATAATGATTAAAATACAGCATAGTTCAAAATTTGAATAGAGGGTTACTTCTTGAGATCAGGGATTCACACAAGACAATGATATAAACACCAAGTTGCAAAAAGTTATCACCTAGATCATAAAACCACCTTTAAACCAAAGCAAAAGAAGAAGAGATAAAAAAGAAATAAGAGAAGCCCCTCTCCAGATTAGTAAATATTGGATTAGCATATCTTTATAGATCCATGTACAGATGATTCATGGTTAAGAAATAATGTCCCAAAAAACAAATGAAAAGCACATTCTGTCCAGTCAAACTATTATGGTAATGCCAAAACCAGAACATGTTCAATCAAGAGCTAAGAATACAATTTTTTTTAATAATGTGTTTACATGTATGTGCATGAGTAAATTGGACACTTATCAAATAAGACCTACTTCAAAAACTTCTTGAAATTCTTTTACAAAAGTCTTTCAAGTTTAGCTATTTTTGTATTTCCAAATGAACAGATCCTTGACTCGTGATATGCTTATAATAGAGAAAGGAGTCAAAATACACCAACCTGTAGGAAATGTTAAGCAGAAAAGCATGGTATATGTGTACATAAAGAAGGATTCCTCAATTGTTATGAGGAACATGGCATGGTTTGACAAGCAAGAAAAATAAAAGTCAATAAACTGTAAATACAGACATCACTTCCGAAGCAGAAAATGTAATATTGGGAAATAGAAACAAGAATAAACATAAGATTTCAACATAAATATAAGAAAAGTTATATTGTTAAGTCAGGGAATTATTTGAACCGATATCAGCAGCTTTGTTTTTGGCTTTATCAAAATGTCTTAAGTTGTGTAATAAAAGACAAGGACTGCAGAATACTGGTTACATGGCCCAAAATCTGATAAGCATGGTCTTAACCCTTTTGGTGCAAAGAGCAACTCAAGTCACCCAAATTTACTTAATGTGTGAGAGTGAAATGCAACTTTAGTTCACATTACTTAAAAATATTTTGGCCTTATTGTGAAAAAGCCTCTTGTTCAATATACACTTTGCCTAAAAATAAAAAAAATGCTTTATAACTTCAAAAACTTTAGTAAAAGAGTCATTTTTAGAAGTATCAGTGAATTCTCGTATAAACATACTTGATATATAAACCCCATTGCACAAGAACCAATTTTTTTTTCTTTCAATATTCTAATTACTTTTGAGAATTTAATATTGTAATAGTGAAAATCCAATAAATTTATTTATTTGCAAGCATTTTTATTTCAAGTTCAAAAGTGTATTCCAACTATTAAATTTGTTGCCAAATGTCTCATGCCAAAAAAGGTCACCAAACCAAATAAGATTTTTAAATACATTTTTTTAGGAAGAATTTAAGAAATAAGATTACAAAATACTTATTGGAGCCAAATATAACTCTGCACAACTTTGATAACTTTTGAACTGAACAAGTTACGGTAACAGCTTTAAAAATAATTTCACGAAATGCTTTTAATCATTTACAAAATTTTCTATGGATTTTTAATTTTTGATTAGGATTTCAAAACAATCTTGCTGAATCTTAAAAAAAAAAAAAAAAAAAAAAAAAAAGACTATTTTTTTCTTTTTATTATATCAAGTTGTTCATATGGAGAGCAAATAAAATTTTCTTATTTGCAAGCAAAATCAAATTAAAAAAAAAACAAACATACAGGGTGTTTCAGAAAAGTTGATCCCATTTTGTAATTTAATAAGTAGACCAAATGATCTCAGGCTTTAACAGCATGTTTAGAAACAACTCAGAATTCTATATTTAATGTTTTTGCTTTTCAGGTATAAAAATGCCATTCACTTGAGAGAAAAAAAAGTATTTAAACATTACACAAAATCTTGAGTTGTTTTTACACATTCTGTTAAAATTTGAGATTGTTCGAAAGAGAATTGGTCAAGTTATTAGATTATGAAATATCAATTTTTCAGGAAAAAAAATCTTGTACATCTCAAATATTTTTTAAATTTTTTGAAGCTATATCTGCATAGAAAATTTGTCACAAGTTATAACATTTTGAGAAAGCAAGAAAAAGATGCTGTCTGAATAATTCCAAGAGAAAATATACAAATAGATAAGTTTAAAAAAAAAAAAAAACTAAAAAAAAAACACTTCATTATATCATTTTATAATTCAAAGTATTGGCAATATCATCAGAATAACTGGTAATAAAAATGTAACAAGAATAATGATAAATATTTGAATGGCTTTTTATAACAAGAATGAATAAGAAAAAAAAACAGACAGACAGAATAGAGCCAGAAAAGAAAACAAAAAAATGTGAGTGTGAAAAAAAAAAAACAAATGTGCCAAAAGCAAACAAGTGTTTAAAAGGAAAAGAAAGAAAAACGTGCAGACACCAAGAACATTCACAGAGTTTTTACAAGTTTAATGAACAGAAAAGTCTGGTGGTAATGATGACTGTAGAGGAATTTGGTATGATGAGAGAAAAAGGAGGAGGAAAGAAAAAGAAAACAAAAGGAGGAAGAAATGGATGGGAAAAAAAGAAATGGGGAGGAAAAGAAGAAAAAGGGAGAAGAAAAGAAATGAATTGAAGATCACCATGCTCTGAAAAGACAGGAGAATGATAAAGATTCACACCATTAGAAATGGTGGAGATTTTCAATTCCTGATAATAGAAGAAATACAGCTTAAATAACACCTAAATTATTATACAGAAACACAATTTTTTTATTTTTTTCCTTTGAGAATTTTAGCAAAACAGAAAATTATAATCAATTAAATAATGACCAACAATTATAACAGGAATCTAAATATGTCTTCATTTTAAAAAAATGTATCATTATTCCACCCACCTTAGAATTCTTTTCTTTTTTTCCCCCAAACTAATAAATTTGCCTTCAACTAATTACAGAAAGAAATAAAATAAAATTCCCCATCTTTTTTTCTGATCACAATAAAGTTTAAATGATAAAACCTATTTAAGCTTTTAGATTGTAAATCTATATTTCCTATTAAAAAAAAAAAAAAAAAAGTCTTAGCCTTCTTTACCTTGAATAACAGCTCATAAATTTAAAAAATAGACTATTAAAACTAGTTGAAAATGATAGGATAAAATAAAAAAACAAAACAAAAAAAAACCCATAACTTATAATTGTTAGTTCTTGTTAGTAAAATAAAATATTAGCAGAACCAAGAGACTTTAATATTCAAAAACAAAAAGTCAGACATGCACATAAATGTGCAATACGATAATAAGTGGATTAACAACATAACAGTGAAGTGGTTAACAAACAAACACACAAACAAACAAACAAACAAACCCCCAAGATATTAGGACAAAAAAAATAAAAACTGGGTTTTTAAAAATACAAAGATAACTTTTAAAAACTTAATTCTACTTATTTTTTTTTTTTGTGTTGGATTTCATCAAGAACAAATAATTTCAAATAACAAAACTGCTTGACCCTGCTAGGTATTCCAGGTGACTTGTTTAATGACCAAATAGTTTAAGATAGAAACAAGGTTCCAAAAAGATCTCAACTTCAGTAAGTGACACTAGCTAATGTTAAAATCCTCATAAGAGCATTATAGAATATAAATGTATAAGATATATAAATAATCTAAATAAAATCTTTCAGCAGAATTATATATGACATTTGTCTCAAGTGCTTTTGGGCAGTAACGCATAAATGAAAGAAAACGAACCGAATAGATAGCGGATATAGAAAGGATTTCAACATGAATGTTATACACGCGGAACCACCTTTCTCGTGTAATTACGCAAAATCAAGAAACAGTTGCTATGACATCTAACGACCGTAAGTAAACGCATTTTTAAATCACAAACTGCACCAAAATGAAGATGAACGAACATCCAATGTAATGTCTGCTTTTAGTTGATCTTGTGTATACATAGATATATATTTCTTTTAAATACCCTATCCGGTGGCAAAAGCTGCTTGATAGTGCCAGGAGTGGCAGTACCGCCTTGAGCTACCGAAACTGTGTTATCACCCTGGTTGGCGGCTGATGAGGCTAGGGTATCGCATGTGCTTTCACACGTTGTATGATGAAAAAAAAAATATATAAGATATATAAATAATCTAAATGTTTTATATAAGTGTTGAAGATAAATTAACAATGAATACTTGAGTTAGATTGTTGGTAAATTCATTGCAATAAATCCCCTGGGTGGTGAGTTGAAAGTTGGTAAATTGATCATCTGGTTATTTTCATTGCAT
Source organism: Sepioteuthis lessoniana (assembly GCA_963585895.1). NCBI lineage: Eukaryota > Metazoa > Mollusca > Cephalopoda > Myopsida > Loliginidae > Sepioteuthis > Sepioteuthis lessoniana. Next base: position 39,947,191 of record OY757929.1, on the reverse strand, counting down.
CAGATTAATTGCTCTCAAAGTTTTCCAAACCCTTAAGCTTTTTTTATTGAATTCTTAAAAGCAATGAAGGGGTAGTCCACATTTCCTAAAGCTCCAAGACTGCAGCCTCACTATAAGATGATTTAATGCCAGTTAGGGAGTAACTGGAACCCCACACCTACCCACCCACAAATAATCTAATGACTACTTAAAGACTGTCTTTCAACAAAGACAACCATATTTACCAACCCCTCCGCTCGGGCAGGATATGACACGAGGTCAATTTTTAAGCAGAGTTTAACAGGTTTGAATTCAGAGTTTTCCTTCTCCTAGACTAGTTGCCTCACCAAGGCTGAAGAACCTACTCCGCCCTACTATTTACCCATAGCTGGAGGGAGAATTATTGGATTCATACCTTTCCCAAGGGTATTAGTGCTATGTGAAATGCAATCAGTCTCATCCAGGATTTGAACTCATGTTGCTGACAACTAAGGTTATTTACATTAGTCGGCATAGCAAACTGTACAGTATTCTCTCTGAAATAAAATCACTCTTATTTTACAAGCGTGTTAACCTTACTTATTTCACGACACAACGCAATGATCAAAAATTCTGAATTTAGCCACCAATAATTTACCCATGATGAATTTACCAAACACACTTGAGCTAAAGATGAACTCCGACTTAACAAATAACTCCGATATTATAAACTTTCAGATCCACTCAACTACAGTATTATATAAATGTTTGCTCTTATAGATTGTACACTTAAGTTCTTAATTAGGGTCTTATGTCATTATGCATAATTATCATTTCACCCCATTTATTTTTAGACCATTAGGGTAATAAAAGAAATTGATTCATTTTAACAGCATGTCAACCTGTCTGGGGTTATTTTATACTAAAAGGTTTGGGAGTCACACTCATTGTATGTTCATATTTATATTTTTTGCATAGTTGTTAAAGGGCTTTTTTTTTGTATACAATTTAAAGAGATGTGTTTGTCCCATAAATGGGACCCTAAAAGGGTACAACAACTCCACATCAGAGTGAACCTGTCAGAAAAGGAAGGAAGGTTACTTAGTGAATAAGTTTAGATATGGAGGAAGAAAAAGAAAAAAAAGTACACCTTTTTTTTTCAATTTTAAAGTTAATTTGGCAAAATAATCTAAATAAAGTTAGTATTTTTACACATGATCTGCAGCAGTGATTTCAGTTTTAAAATATCATTAATAATTATATTTTAATTTTAAAGACAAGCTTTAAGCAATTAGCATTTTCTTTAACATTTTTTTTCATTTGTGCTACCAAAGTATGTCTGACCAAAAATATCATCCTAAACTGTGTCAATAGTCAATTCTAGAAAAAGGTATTAAATAAAGTCACCTGGGGAAACGGTCTACAATTTAGTAATACTTACCTGCACACTTGTTTTGGTGTTTTGGCTACTGAACGCTGCGAAAGGGTCAGCATTAGTTTTTTTACTCGAATTTGAAAAAGCGCTTTCAAAAGGATCAGCACCAATTTGGCTAAAAGGATCATCCTAGCAACAAAAACATGAGAGAGTTAGTCAGTGACTGAATAGGAGCCACAGTGCTTTGGAGAAAAATGGTCAGGGTGAGGCTACAGTGATCAGGAGATCAAGCCGGATGGAGGAGGAGGAGGAAAAACTAAAAAGATTCAAGGAGTGAGAAATGCTTCTATAATATTCAGCAATGAGCAATCACTGACAGTTGAATTCAATGGGATCAATTATAAGAGCCAATTTACCTACAGCAATTTTTTTTTAATCAGTGTATTTAACTTATCTTTCTACCATGAGCAAGATGTAACCGGAGATTAATACTACTGTATGGTTGCACTACCTAAACTCTAATAAAAAAATTAGAGAAAAACCCACACAAAAATTCTATGAGCTGTTTTGAACAAACCCTTGAAACAGCACCATACAAAACAACAGCTGTATGGCTACTTGCCTCCCATTTCACAAAGCATCCAAGTAAGACAAACAAGATGCTGGGGAGAGCAAGGACAAACAAATGTTCTCTTATAGACTCCGACACATGAATACGCCAGGGTTGGCTGACCTGTAAAAACTTACATTCATCAGCTCTGTGTAGACATAAGGTGATGTCTAGAGGATTTACAAAGAGTGCTGGCAGATAGGCATGGATGGTGAGAGAGTCAAGAGAATCCATGCTTTTGGCACACCTTGATGATGTGAGTGAGCTATGTACAATTTATGGAGTTCATCTTAAACATTAATTAACAAGTGTCATGAGTTCAATCCTCACTATTTCAAATTTGTCTCAAACTAAACTAACTGGACTTAGTAAAAAAGAAAAATTTTTTTTTTTAAATTGTTTTACTAGTGTAGACCATTCGGAATTATATCAACTTTAAAATAGTATAAACAGATTTTTTTTATACTTCAGATATCTAAGATAAAAAGTATATGATAATTTTTAAAAAAATGTTTAATAAAACATATTTGTGCATAGATTGACACCTGATTAATGGTTTAAAAATCATTAATTCATACAATTGATTTTTTAAACCTAGTCTAGTTCCAAATCCTTTCTATTAAGTTTGAATTTCAACTTTACTAAATTATTACTCGTATATAGTTTGAGGCTAATGTTTTGCCAAAAGTTAGTTCTTTAACACTTTACCTACATACAAGTATAAGAATTTGTTTTTATGGGGAAAAAATGTTCCTTTCTGATCCATATGATTGATTGATTTTAACAGCATCTCAACCCATCTAGTGTTATTTTATGCCAAGCGGTTAGGGAATCACATTCATTGTACATTCATATTTACATTTGTTTTGTGTAGTTGTTTCTTAAGAATTTTTATTTTTCTTGTTCACTGTCCTATCAAATATAAAAATTTCTTAACAGTTCTATTTGATCCATAGATGGAACCCTCAGAGATACTATCATTCTAGGTCAGAGTGAACCTGGTAGTAATGGCAATGACCTTCTGATCTAATTCATACTCAAAGATGATAATATTCATTAATTAATTTGGTAGATACAAATGTATAAAGTTTTCTGACTTCTTTTTTGTAACTGCTGATTATTATATAGAAATGAAATTAAAAATTCTCACGGTAAAGGGAGAAAAAAAAACTGGGATTTCCAAGCAGAATTGGAAGATAAAAGCAGACAGGGAAATATATATATATATATATATATATATATATATATAAAATCAAAACCATAAAAAAAGAATGCAAAGGGTGGGTCGGGGTATAAAAAGGTCAAATTGAATTCAGCAGGTAAAAGGGAAATAGGTAGGTGGCCAGAAAAGCAGGCGTCTAAGCTGTCACCTGGTGAAAGAAGATGCTCCCCCACATGGTTATAATGTGACTTTATAGTGAAACTTCGTTCAGAGTCAAAACAAAAAAAACATCACAAACAAAAGAAAAAAAAAAACAACAAAAAAAAAAACATGCTTTACTGCTAGAAACACACATTTATTACTGTCAGTAAGTACCTCTCCAAACTGCATCTTCCATAAGGATATGCTCGAGTTAATATTAACTTTACCAAAGCACAAACCTTTCAAATCAGATTCTATCAATGTGGAGACAAGATCCCCCTGAACTACAACTTCAATCAAGCAAGAATATTTGAAACAATGATCACATTTTATTTACATGTAAAGTGTGGCAATCAATGGCATTTGAAAAAGCAAGTGGTTAATTAGAGGTGACAAACAAAAAGTAAAGAAAGAGTATATATTTGAATGGTACAGAGATCAACTGAGAGTTCCCAAGAAAACGTCACTCAACTTAAATGTCAGTGCAAAAAGCAATATTGCAGTAATATTCTTCTCTTTCTCTCTTACACTCTCTTGGTTGATATCATAATCATAATTTCAGCTGTTGTACTTAGGTTGGTTGTCTTCAATGGCATATCAACCCTTGTGGGTTATTTAATGCCAAATCCTGTTTATACATATGATTTGCAAGCAAATCAGTTGTACATAACATAATTATTAAAAAAAGCCAACCTCATTTTTTGCACACTGTTAAATGGTTTCAAGTATAGTAAATAATTAAATAGTTCTATTTGACCCATAGATGGGACTCTAACAGGGAATACCATTTGATTAAAGTGAACTTTGGAGAATGGCTGGTTGATGGATAGAATAGTCAAAACTAGGTGGTATTGGTTAGTTGGTTTTATGGTAAATAATATGTAAACAATTTTTGCACAGTCAACAGCAGCACTGACAAAAATAAAATGCACATGGCATGACAAAAGCATCTTCCTGACATCCAAAATAAAAACTATGCAGACACTGGTTATCTCAACCTTTTTGTATGCTTGTGAATTCTAAACCCTTAACTGCTGACCTTCAGAGACACATTGAAACACTTGAGATAAGATGTAACTGTAAGATCTTGAACATCTTATACAAAGATCACATCACCAATGAGGGGATCAGAAAAAGAATAATTGTGGCTTTTGGGTCACACGACAGCTTGCTTAACATTGTAAACAAAAGAAAAATGATGTGGTGAGATCGTCAGGCCTGGCAAAAATCATTCTGTAATGCACAGTGCTAGAAAGACAAAGAGGCAGAGATGATGAAGATAACATCCAGGAATTAACATATCTATCTTTTGCTAAGTCACAGAGTGCAGCTCATGACTGATATAGATGCTGGGTGATTATCAGTGTCATCAGTGACACTTCTACAACCTCACCTGCGGTTATATGACTGATGATGAAACAATTATACTATAGCTTCAAGTAACTACCCTTAATATAAATACAAATAATTTGCATATAGTTATCAGGCCATTGGTCTAATGAGTAGAGTGTTCACCAATGGTCCAAGAGAATGGGATTCGGTCCCAAGTCGACTCATACCAAGGACTCAAAAAATGGTACTTGATGCTACTTTGTTTAACATTCAGCATTATAAGGTAAGGATCAAGGGCAAAGTGAAGCAAACTAGGAAATGGAGTAGCACCCTCCCCTACACCTCAGTGTGGTAGGAATTGAAAAGGGAGCCTTCAGGTCACCCTCGACTAAGGTCGCTAACTTTACTTATATGGTTTCATGTATTCTTCTTTAAGACTAACAATTTGCAAGCAATTATATAATTTCTAGTAACTTACTATTTGATAATAATGATAATCTGTTTACATAGTAATAATTTCCCATATTCCTATCTTATATAGATAATTTTCAAACAAATCCATTTGACCCATAAAGGAATCTTAACAGGCACTACTGCTCCAAGTTAGAGTGGGCCTGGGAGTAATGACAATGGATAAGTAACTCAACACTCACCAGAGCTCCAAAACTGGAGCCTCACTACAAGATGTAGTTTAGCATCATAGCAGGACATGCTAAAACTTGATTTTGATAATAAGAGAGGAAATTAGTCAATGTATATCAAGGTAGTGTAATGATAATTTCTTATGTCAGAAATTCAAAGAAAATCTTCTCTCCTAAATCTATATTTTCTGATCCCAGGAATAATTTGGATACACACACACGTGTGTGAGTGTATGTGTGTATTTACCCAACCTTTCCACAATGAGCAGGATGTGACAAAAGGTCCACTAAAGTACAGCAAGTTTGAATTCAGAGTCTTTCTCCTTCTATTCAAAACTAAAGAACATAATCTGCCCTACAATTTACCCATAGCATGATGGAAAACTCCTCCTCAAAGATTTTAACTTGGGTCGCCAATTCCACTTTCCACAATGATAACTGTTACACTAAGTGCACCTCTTTTTGCTCAAACAAAATTCTCGCCACCATGTGCCATTTTTGACAAATTATAGTGAAACACAAATATGATTTTTATAATATCTACATTATTTGGATTGTTTCAGTTCTACCAATCTTTTTATAAAGTGCTTTGAGATTTTTCCAAGTGTTGGTGGTGGTGGTGTTGTTATGGTAGTAGTAGTACTACTACAACTGTTATTTTCAGAAGTTACCACAGCTTCTTCAATTCCCTGGAAAACTATTGCCATTATTAATCTTTTTGCAGGCAAAAAGACATTTTTGTCACCAATGGTAAACAGGCAGAGTTACAGTTTTGTGTGTGTGTTTTTTTGATAACTCAATGTAAGATATTTTCCTATTGACTGCTCACTGACCAATTCAATGTTAATGTATAGAAATATTACTAGCAAGCCCCATTGTGGTGTAGGATTGTGTAAAGGTTGTTTAGCAAGATATAATTAAAAGTATTTTATTGTTTTCATGCTATTGCACAACCACACACAATTACTGAACAAATCATTTCTTTTCTTTGTTTTTGATATATGATTATTGACTGGTTTGAACATAGTCTCTATTTTGCAAATTTTCAGCAAATAACTTGAACACTCTAAAAGGATAAAAAAATGATCTGCCTGTGAAAAGGTTAATGAATCATATGCATATATACTTCTCAAATCCATGTCTTGACATTAATGGAGTAACAAGAGAGGTTTGCCATTTTGGTGAAGTCAATAAGTCTGTTTTTAGATTAAGAGAATAGCAAGAATGCAGAGGGTTCGACTGAATTCCAAGAAAACCTCAACCTGGCTTTGATGAAAGTTTGGCTTCAGAGGTACTTACCTCTTGTGGAGGTGGGCTCAAGGTGCTGTCGGGAACCTAAATACATACAAATGCATGCACATGAAAAGAATTTCAAACTAAAGAACAAAAAAGGAAACAGCGACAACACAAAATATTTCAATCTATCATTTTGAAGCAACAGAAAGGAACAAAACATGGAAATTTACCCTGAAATAAAGAATTGGTTAACATTAGAATATATAATTTTTTTCTTTTCATTCAATAACTCTTTTTAAAAAAAATGCATAATTTATCAAAATTCCAGTTGGCAAGTAGTTAAGAATAAAGTACTACCAAAATTTAAGACAGAAATCTTAAGAATAGTCTATTTCTAGTTGGTAGTATGGTCTATACCATTTTCTAAATAGACACTTTAAGATTCATTATTTAACATGGATTACATCTAACTCTGAAAAATAAATCGAAATTCTAAAAATACATGCCTAAATTTATTTGCAGCTTTTTTAGCTGATCTGTTCAGACTTTGAATCCATTCAAAAGAATTTTGAGGAAAGCAAATTTGCATCTGACCATTTCAGCTATTAGAACCAGAAGTTACAGTTTCATAGACTGATCTATCAAATCTTGAATCCACATCTTGGTTACCATAATCACAATGTTTGGGTTGGTGTATTGTTCAATCTTCTTCTGATGTCTGTAGCATTCAGTAACACTTTAAGAAAAGTTGAGACTGAAACATTACTACAATTACAACCAAGACAGGGACACGAGTCAGAATAGATCATGATCGATTTTTAATGGCATGTCAACCTGTCTAGGGTTATTTTATATCTAGAAGTTAGACAATCACATTCATTGTATTTTGATATTTACATTTTTGTGTAGTTCATTCTTAGAACCAAGTGCTAAAAGAAAAAAAAGGGAGTTCCTATCAAATACAAATAATTTTTAAACAGATCAATTTAACCCATAGAGTGGACCCTAACATTACTAGTCTGGGTCAGAGTACACCCGAGAATAACAGCAATAAAAGGGTAAATTCACACTCCTCAAACCTCCAGAACTGAAGACTTACCATCAGATCTAGTTTACAGTCATACTCAGGACACTTTTTTTTTTAAAGAGGTTTACCCTACCGCAGCATATTGTAATCACCATCAACAGGGATAAAGAATTTTGAGGAAACCAAATCAAAATGACAATGTTTGGACTCCATATCCTCCAACATTCTTCATATGTCTATTGCATTTAATAACACTTTAAGGTTAGATGGTGAAACATTGTTTCTATAACAACCAAGACAGGAACACAAGTCAGAATAAGTTTGTTTATATCAATGATAATTCCTTATTGCAGAAATCCAGAAAAAGTTATTTTTATTTTTTCTTTCAGTCTTTTTCACTAACTTGGTTTCACAAAGTCATAAAGCTTTGAATTCTAAGATGAAGTATGCATTTACTAAACTCAACTATCACAAGCAGGATAGTGAGGAGAGTTCCCGTACCATAGTGGCTAACATTCTGGACTGTGATATCATAGTGAATGAATTCGAACTCCAATCATGCTATAATGTTCACTTTCAGACTAATACAATTGGGAATGGTATGACCTCACCACCATCCCTTCCAGTTATGGGTTAAAAAGCACCACTACTGTTCTTTCACAAGGATGGCTCTAGCAATAAATAACCAACAATGCCATCAGACAAAGAAACTAAACAACTAATAAGCAGGATGTGACATAAGGTTGATTTTTAAACTGCTTTCAGAGTTTTTGTTCTCTTAGGTCAGCTGCCTTATCAAAGCTAAAGAATCTAGAATGCTCAACTATTTACTTATAACAGGAGAATAGATGGATTCATACCTTTCCCAAAGGTGTTAGTATAAAGGGAAATACAAAACACTTCATCCAGGATTTGAATTCAGGTTACAGATTCCATTTTTTATGATAATCATTAAGTGCATTTCTTGAGATAAAGCACTTAACATCATAATTCTTTTTTTTTTAAAATAACCTTTTTTAGTTACTATATATACTTACATATCATGCAAATTTCTGAGACATAAATTTTAGCAAAATATTAGTGGGTAGGAAGTTGCAAGATATGCAAACTTTGTGCGTAAATAGTTGGCCAAGGCTAAGGCCAGGTCAACTGGTATGTCTACAACTTCCAACTGCAAAAGGTCTCAGTTTTTTTAAGCTGCAGACAATTGCATAATATGTCAGTATATACAATATCTGTTCCTTCAAGATTGAATGATAAAAGAGTATCTGGTAAACTGAAAATATTTCAAGACAACTTCTCATTAATAACTGAAATATATTTTAATCACAAAAATTAAAAATTTTGGATTACTCTGAAAAATTGAAAAAAAAAAAAAAAAAAAGTAGGAGCAGTCAAGAAAGATGGATTTTTTTTCCATAGGCAAATGTTTTAATATCAGCCATTGAAAGTCAAATGACTGAAATATTCTTTTATGGTGATTAATGAATTCAAGTAATGTTAAAAGCAGTGTTAAATGGGAAGAAGTAGTAGTAGTAGTTAGAGTATTGGAGAGCAAGTCTTTCTCTTTCTTAACATTGACAAGTGAAGAGGACAAATGAATAAAATCTTATCCACATTCCCAAAGGAAAAAAAATGAGTCAATGAAATAGAAATGATATTTTACAGAATAGAGTATATTAAAAAGTGGCAGTTGGTTTTCCTCATTTGGTTCCAGTTTAATAAAATTTAAACATTTCATATTCAGCCAGATAATTTTAAAAGATTGGCAAAAAATGCATAAACTGAACAAAAGATAATGAGATTATATATATACACACACACACACACACACACACACACGTACACTCACCCACATTGATAACACAATGTCGAGCAGCATTTTGTGGAAGTAAATATTTCCTTGCAAAGTGAAACGAACATAAATTTAACTACAGATATTACTGGCTTTATTTTATTTTTAAAAGACCTACACTCTCTATGTTGAAATTAAGTTTAACTTTCTTATTTTTTAATTCTAAAATAAAAGATATCATCACTATTGAAAGCAGAATTTTAAATGAAAAAAATTCTATACTTCTCATATAAATAAAAGTCAATGAGTTTTTAAATGTCACAAAGCCTAATTTAAATAGGGTAGTTTTTTTTTTACCTTACCTTAAAGAAGAAAAAAAAAATGAATTACTTGAAGATTTTGCAGACAAAAATTATGAAATTCTACTAAGAACAGCTTGCTGATATGTGGAGCATTATCAGCATTTTTGTGACACAAATAGAAGCTTTTACCTTAGGAAAGGCAGAGGAATCATTATCAGCCACCGGAAATGCATCTTTGAAAGGATCTTCGGATGCAAAGGGGTCTTGGGTGAAAGGATCGCCTGGAAGAAATAGTAATGAATGATAATGTAGACATAAAGGGCAAGATAGACACAAAGACAAGGGAAGCCATGATGAGTTTGTGATGTACAAAGTGTACAGTAAGGGGAGATAACTTACAAAGTATAACCAGAATTCATGTTGGCCTGAAAATAATCTAATAATTCCAGGAAAAAAAAAATTGAAAAAATATATACTTTCTAAAAAAAAAAAAAAAAAAAAAAAAAAAAAAAAAAAAAAAAAAAAAAAATGCACAAACAAACAAAAGAAATCACGAAATAAGCACCATTTGTGTGAGAAATTCAAAAAATATAACAAATAAATAAATCACTTCAACAGTTTTAGTATAACACTTAATTCCTTTAATAGACAAAATTCAGAAAGCCAATGTTAAATAGAAATTTTAAAGGAAAAATATCAAATTGCTGATGATTTTCTTGTTGATTGCAGTTTGTTACTTGAGAAGACAATGAATGTCTGTGTTTTTTTTTTGGTTTTTTTAGAGGGAGGGGGGGGTCTGAAGGCTGTTACATCTTGAACTATTTTGTCATTATTTATAGAGAAACATAAAAGCTACAATAAACATCTGACATGAATAGAATTTCATTAATTTTCAACATAACTAAAAATGAGCTTTCATCTATATTTTACTGGAATTTTGCTTTGAAATAAAAGATTTAAAGGTAATAAATAAAAACTAACCAATATAAATAATTTCTGAAGGGACCTATTTGACCCATAGATGGGACATTAACAGCCACTACCACTCCAGGTTAAAGTGAAACTGGAATTAATGGCAAGGAAGGGATACTATACACTCCACAGATCTCAAGAACTGGAGCCTCACCATCAGATGCAGTTTAGTAGGTTACAAGCCAACTTCAAATAGAAATTTTTAAAAGGAAAATATTAAGTTTCATGTTTTAATCATAATTAAAATACATGAAAAACTGTCTTATTCATTTTTTATTTAAACTTGGATTTGAAAAAAAAAATTTAAACAACCAAATGAAAACTAAGAAAAAAATTATCAACAATCTAAATTCAACAGTCATTTCTATTTAATAATATAATTCAAGGATTAGAATAATCAGGCTTTACTTATTGAGTAATTGATTTTAACCTGTCAAGGATTATTTGATGCCTAAAAGTTAGGGAATTGCATTCATTGTACATTTATATTTTTGTGTAGTTGTGCAGTTATGTAATATCAAATATTCCTATCTAATTCAAAAATAATTTGCACAGAGTTACATGGTTTCAAGTATTCCTATCTAATACTAATAATTATATGGTCTCAAGAAATTTTTTCTGTTTAATAATAGTCATTTGTTGGCACAGTTGTGTGGTTGTAAGTAACTAATTATAATCCCTAGTAAACAATTATAGCTTCAAATAAATTTTCTTAACACAAATAATTTACAGTTATATAGTTTCATGTATACTTCTCAAATACAAATAATTTTTAAACAGATGCAGCTATTGTCATACCCAGGACATTACTTTTTTGGGGCGAATGGGGTCTTACCTCCAATTCAGGAGATGTAGATATCATATTCTAAGTCCAGCCAACAGGGTGTTCAGGTTTTATTTAGACACAACTAATTCTCACATAAAAAACATGACATGAATTATGAAATAAATCAAATTTAATACCAACAGTTTTACATAACTTTAAATGAACTCTAATACTTAATCTGAAGGATGTTTCCATCTCAACATGATTGTTAAGTTTCAATTATATAAAATAAGAATCACTAAAATCAAATCATACAACTGATCATCCCACAATTTGTTAAAACAATTTAATTCCTTTATTAAATTTGCTTTTGTCGCTACAACATTTTGGTCAATCGATTCTATAAATTTCTTCAAGCATACAATCCATATGGAAAGAGATTAGGAGATGATTTATTTGTTTGTTTTATTCATTATCTTTCTAGCAAATGAACACATAAATAACTGACAATTTTTCATTCAAGAAATTCTGAAAAATTAACCCATTATAACTCAAATTTTTAATTTTCCGATTTATGATGAAATTAAGAAAAGGAGATATATAAAAATGCATAATAAACAAACTGTAACATCCATTTAACCTTTATTACTGCAAGTATAAAAATACATTTTTATAAATACAAAATAAACATTAAATTAACCAAAATTCAAGTATTTAATGAGATTTTCAAATTCATTTTAACAGTCTTTAAATGAGGACATATAACAGGTTATATATATATATATATATATATATTATATTATATTATATATATAACAGGTTATATATATTATATATATTTTGAGTTGTTTCCAAGTTCTTGAAATCCTATATCAATTTTCATAATTTTCACCATAAATTACTATAACTGACACTTTGCTATATTATCCTTTATAGGAATAAACAATATCTGAAAAGGAGGTTTCATTGTAAGGTGAAGAAACAACACTGACACAAAAAGTAGAATTGGAAAACTGATGCTGTCTACTTTCATTTTACACTATTGCCTTTAAAATAGGCTTGAATCAATTTCCCTGCATTGTCCAGTTCTTTCATACCCTTACAAAATGATCCCTCACTGGTATGCCATGATAACCGACAGAAGGGTATAGTCTAATGAGTGTTTTGGCTAAAACACTTTCCTACATGCCCGTATCTCTACAACTATATCCCATGTCCATTAGGTATGGAAATGAAAGCCATTACACACACAAACAATCTGGATAAAATTCAATCAACTTTCAAAATAAAGTTAATTCAAACAATAACATCTGATTAATTTATTTGAAAGGCCAATATTTGCTACAAAATTTTATGAAAGACAAATGAAATTGTTCATGTGCAGATCTTAAAGTAACAAATAAACATGAGATTTAAATCATTGGGTCAATTTTTTGAAGACTGTACAATAATGTGAAGTGGCAGGTGAATAAAATAAGAGTCATTCAAGCACCTTGTTTTACTCTAAAAAAATGTTCAAATCAAGCTCGAGGTGACAAAACAGTTGCCATCTTGAAAAACAAATTCCAGATGAGGCTGCTTACAAACACTGTTCCAAAAAGGCAAGAATCCAATCTTCCCCAAGTTCTGTCTCATTGACAGTCACCTAGACCATAGTTTTCCCACTGGCATACCACAATTAAGAGTAGGCTAGTACACAGCACTCTTCCCAAAATTATCTTGCATCAAAGCTCAGTAACTGCTGTATTAGCCTTGACAAAAACCCAATGATAAATTCAAAGAGTCATAACTAGAGATTTTTTTTCTGTTTTATAAATGAATAATAATAATCTTGATAACAAATATTTTAGCATACTAAAAATGACTGCTCAAAACCTTTCAAAAGTCAATACACCAAATGTTGCAATTACTGAAGTTGCTCAGGGGTTATCTACCCCAGCTTATGGGATGAATTTTCCAAACAATTACAAAGATGGTCAGGTTTATTTGTTTAATAGCATAGCAACATTTCAAGGATTATTTGATGATGAAATGTTATTAATTTCTAAATGTTTGTAATTATAACTATATTTTCAATGTTACATTACATTTTTTTTTTAAATTGCACTTTCAACTAAACATTTGTTTCCACACAAGTATTCCTACCAAATGTTATTAATTTATGCACAATATGGTTGGTTGGTTTGATTTTATAGCATATCAACCATTATAGGTACTATTTACCAACCCCTCCGCTCGGGCAGGATATGACACAAGGTCAATTTTTAAGCGGAGTTTAACAGGTTTGAATTCAGAGTTTTCCTTCTCCTAGACTAGTTGCCTCACCAAGGCTGAAGAACCTAGTCCGTCCTACTATTTACCCATAGCTGGAGGGAGAATAAGGGGGTTCATACCTTTCCCAAGGGTATTTGCCCGAAAGTGAACGTAATAGCGCGACTGGAGTACGAACTCGCGTACTACGATTCCGCAGTGCATCGCTTTAACCATTACACCACGAGAACACCCATTATAGGTTATCTAATGCTAAATCCTCTTTATACATATTATATATGATTTGTAAATTCATAGTTTGTAGATAATATTTTTAAATGAGCCAGAGATCATTTGTTTGCACACAGTTTAAATGTCAAACAGTTCTACTAGACCCATAGATAGGACCCCATCAGGCGCTACCAATCCAAGTCAGAGTGAACCAGTAACAATGAAGGAGAACTCCATATTCCCCAATGATCTAGGGCTGGAGCCTCACTCACAGATTGTTTAATATCATATCCAGGATAGACAGGGAGGTGGAGGAAGTCTTAACCCTCCACAGAGATGCAGTCGGCATATTCTACTGCCCCAGCTGACAGGGATAGCACAATATGGTCTAATTCCTATTTAATAATGGTCTGATTCCTATTTAATAATAATCATTGGTTTGCACAGTTGTGCTTTTAAGTATTCCTATTCAACACTAATAATTTGCAAGCAATGATATTATTTCAAGATATTGCTATCAAAAAATTTCAAAAAATTGGCAGATATATGGTATCAAATATTTCTATCCAAGACTAATTTTTTTCAAACAGATCTATTTGACCCATAAATAGGACCCTAACATATACTACCACTGCAGGTTAGAGTGAACCTGGGAGTAATGGCAGTAAAAGGGTATTACACACTTTCCAGAGCTGGAACCTCACCACTGGATACTGTTAAATGTCATGCCTAGAACATCCTATTTTTTGTGAGGAGTAGTCTTATTTCTCTGCAGTGGCTGTAGTCAACATTAGCCCAACCACAATAGATAAGAGGCAACATAAGTAATTGCTATAACAACAAAGAAAAAGCTGTAATTGTTCTTTTTTTTTACACAAACAATAAGACATGTGCTTCATGTTTACACATATGAATGTCCACTTCTCTTTCAGAGTGTACAGAAAAAAAACTTATCTCCCCTTTGACAGTAGATGTAGCTTTGAACTGACTCCAACTCTCAGCCTAAGGTGGCAAAATGAATTTCATGTCTTTTGAAATAATCAAACAGTTCTATTTCAAATCGTCAAAAAGTTCCAAGGAAGCAAACACATTTAAGAAATTGGCTTGCTTTCACTACAACCAGGACAAATCTAGAGACATGATGGCAACCTATTAAAAACCCAATCACACACTATCAGGTTGATACAACGTAATCCCAAACAAGAGATTCATTCATATATATATATATATATATATATATATATATATATATATATGAAAAATTAACTGATTTCCATAATAAAAAAGGGTTAATTTTTCTATAGAAATAGGTGGAAGATGTTGTATTTTTACCTTCGGCCCAAGCAAACATGCCATTACAAAGTGATGCACCGGAAGGAAGTGACACATTCCAATGGCCAGTAATCAAAAGAGATCACGTGGGTGGATTTGGCTGATGAAATGGGACATGGTAAAGCCCATGATACACTCATAGACTGATGCACCGGAAGAGAGTGACCTGTGAACTGCATGACAGTTATTTCCACTGGATGACGATCAATCATGCCATTCCAAAGATCGAGTAGGCGATCAAGTGGGCGTTGGATTATAACTCAGTCAAGACAGAGTTGCAGTGAGAGATCGGACAGAGTTATAGACGAGATGTGGTAAGGAAAGCTACACCCGGCCGAAGGGGCCCTCGGGAACCCTGATGGAGTTGGGGTGCAGAGGAGTTTGCTGATAAGATGCAGTAAAGAAAGCCATCACCCTGCAGAGTGGGCTGCTGGGCCTCTGGTTGAGCATCAGGAGAACAAGAAAGACACAACGCTGATGGCCATAAGAGTAGGGGTCAAAATGTTGCAGTTATGTTTGGTCTCCAGCTTCCTCTCACACCCAAACCTTGAGTAACCCTTTCAAACGTTACAAATAAAGTGAGAGGTACATATATCTATAAAGAAGTCTTCCTGCGTCTGTCTTTATTATTGTGTCATTATGATACGGCATATGAGAATATAACAGAAGAAAGCTGTAATTTTTGCATTTATTGACCAATCAGCACCTTTATTGGGATGGTGCCTATTTTATTTCTTTGAGATAAACCTTGAGTAGATATGGTTTGGTTTGGTTTGTTGGGTTTTATAGCATATCAACCTTTGTAGGTTATTTAACGCCAAATCCAAGTAGATATAGATTCATTTCTACTCAAAATTTGAGTCTTTATTTCTCCTGAGTGAATATTCTGTTCTTTCAAGAAAGTATCTAATTTCAACATCACTTAATTATTTTTCATAAGTAAAAATATTTTGTTTTCTCTTTTCCTCAAAAGAATGCTGCAACTGATATTCATTTCCCTACTACTGATAACCAGCTATTTTACACTTACATCTTAGTGCAAAAAACATACTTTCTCCTCACACAATGACATACTCATCTAAAGATCTTTTACACACACATAAAATATATCATTCAGATTTAAAACAATGCAAAATGCTACATTGAAAGAATGAACTTTTTTCATGTAATGTAAATATTGAGGTATATTCATGGTTTAACTATTATTAGCTTTTCTTAAAAGAAAAGATACTATAACAGTAGTTGTTTTTTTTTAACTAACTTTTCACTCAAGTTAGAAATAAAATTTATTGAATTTATACAACTGTGTTTATCAAATCATTTACACACCTTTCCAATACATATATATTCAAAGCTTTAGAACTCCTCACAGACTGCCCTGAAAGAATCTACAAAATCTTCTGAAGGGGTTAATTCTACAAATATTCCATTTCCTATGGAACAATGGGGTACTTGCTTCAGTAGTACATATATAAAAAGCCTTTGAGCTATTGGCACACACAAGGCACCTCACATGGTGCAATGGTTAGCAAGTCAGATTAGCAGACCATTGTTAGTGAGTCCATTCTTATTGGGTGCCCCATACTTCAGGCCTTGTACCACAACAAAGTTAAGCTTAGTAAATAGCTATTGGCACATACTGAATGCCACTTTAAGCTGGATACAGTCAACATAAAAACAGCCAAAAGAATATTTGTTAGGGTAAATTAGACTATATTTAATTTCTATTACACATACACAACTTCGCTTTTTGGATCTTTGGTTACAAAACAATAAAGTTGTTATAGTATAAAAACTGTCATTTGAATTTCTTGCTGAACTTAATGTTCTATGAACTGTCTGAGTATTACAAGTTATAAATAGCATAAGCTTAATAATTCTACAATATTCTATTAAATATAAAATTCATTCAACATAAATTTGAGAAAACTGATGCAAGGGTAACAGTAAGTAAGTAAGTAAAGTTGGCGACCTTAGTCGAGGGTGACCCGAAGGCTCCCTTTTCAATAGCTACTACACTGATGTGTACACGGTAGGGCGCTACAGCTTTCCCTGGATTGCTCCACTTTACCCTTGATACATACCTTAGAATGCTGAGTGTTAAGCAAGGAGGTATCAAGTACCATTTTTTCAAGTCTTTGGTATGACGCGACCTGGGATTGAGCCCAGGTCTCCTGGACCATTGGCGAACACTCGATCCATTAGGCCAATGAGCCGGTTAAGTATAAACTCATTTTAAAGAGAGCTGTTTTAAAGTAAGCTGTTTTGAAATAAGCTGTTTTACTTTATATATTAACCCTTACAAATACCAAGTTTTGTTTAGTTTCATTTTTAAGTTGTAAAAGAATGCAGGAAACTAACAGACACAGAACGACAATTAATTTTATATTTTATTCTGTTCTACTTGTTGGTATTAATCACACTTTTTAAAAACTTTTTGAAATCATGTTTTTACTGATGAAAATGAAATTCAACTAAGTGGGAGTAAAAGGGTTGTGCATGTATGTGTGTGTGTGTGTGTGTGTGTGTGTGTGTGTTACTAAGTGGGAATAAAAGGGTTGTGCATGTATGTGTGTGTGTTACTTTCTAAACTTAACAATAATCATAAAAGGATCACCAGTTTGACTTATTAAAGTTAATTTTTTACTTGTTTTTTAGTGCCATGACAGCATGCTGACCAATAATGTCAAGTCCAGCATTCTGTCGTAAGTAATGACAGGAAGTAAGCATTCAACAGATTTGTAAAAAGGGGGCAAAAATAGCAATTTTTTTTATAGAAACAGTGTTTGATGTTAGAGTGCATAAGGATTCTTTGATACACACATGCACTTCTCCCTGAAGATCATTTATTGATGGAAAAGATATGATGAGCAAGTCAAAATGACCAGATCACAAGTATTCAAAACAAAACATGCAAAAGTCAAAAATGTTGCCAAAATTAACTGAAAAAATTTATTAAAGAAGAAAAACAGGTTCTTCTTTTGAGAATACGAAGAATGAATATAACAGAAAAAGATCAACAATTGAAAAGAAAAATGAATACATACTTCCTTTAAATGGATCTTCATTCTGAAACGGGTCGGCAGCAGGAGCAACATCCACGCCAGCATTGGCAAACGGATCTTTGCCTTTGAAAGGATCATCTCGGAATTCATCCAGGCTGGATCCATGACTGAAAGCACCAATGCTGATGGGGCTGCTGCCAGCCTAAATATACGATCAAACAATTTCCAGTAAGGTACAAAAATATGTATGAGAAAGAAATTATGAACATTAACTTGTTTTTAATGAATATCTTCTAAAATTTTATCAAATAATTACAAAAATAAAAGATAAATAGATAAAAATCAAGTTATATCCTACAAAAAAGAGAAAAAAAAAAAAAAAAAAAAGCACCTGCTTAACTAGAGCAATCGTTTTTAACTTCTACATGACCTCATTGCTCAAAGCGCTTCACAATATAAATACTAAAAATGACTGATACTGCATTATAGGTAAGTTAATAATATAATTTGATAAACATTTATGACAATTATTTGTTAATCTCCATAAAAATTCTATGCAGAACATTTACAAAGATTTCCGAAAAAAAAAAAAATATCTCTTCATGTGTTTACAATAGGGTCTAAGTTGAAATTTACCATTTCTAAAGAAATAGAAAATTTAAAGATACACCAAAAATCAATATAAATTTCATTTGAATTGAAAAGCATTATTCTGTACATATATTTAATTCAAGCTTCATTTTTTTTTTAAGCTCTTAAAATTTTATCTTAGAAAATTTTTGAAAAATGTGAAACAGCCAGCTACAATTCTAGCTAAATCAACAAGATGGATGGATGGATATCTGCTTTTTTTTACTCCCACCCCATTTAGACAAGTTTAATATCATATATATTTCACACACACAGTATTGGACAAAAAAAAAAGTGAAAAACTGAACCATTTTTTTTTCATAGCTACAAATTTTAATAAAGGCTTGAATACATATAAGAAATGATAATTAAAAAAAGAAAAAAAAATATTGTATTTTCTTTTCACTGATTTGATAACCTAATTTGTGATGAGTCTTCTTGGAGACTTTCACTTCACAATATCTTTTTTAAAAAGATCAAAATCACCATCATCCTTAATTGATATTTTCTACAAAAATAAGAAAACTGGAAATTATATGTCAGCAGTCAGGGGGTTTTTTGTCCAATACTATATATATATATATATATATATATATAACAATGTTGGTTGTCATTATCTCACTTCATGGGTTTGTGGCAGGCCAAATGCAATATGATTTGGAGAGTGCTCAATATCTGTAATAGAGCTATTATTTAAAAATAATAATGATAATAATAATAAGTAAATATATATTAGTTTTTATATATATTTAATAGCATGCAAGCTTGTCATGACAGCTTATAAACGACTATCATCAGACAGAAAACAAAAGATTTCATTCTCTGCCTGATGATAGTCGTTTATAAGTCATCATGAAACCTGTGGTCACAGACAAGCTTGCATGCTATTAAATATATATAAAAACTAGTGTGTGTGTGTGTGTGCTTTTGGTTATAAATTAGTTAGGCAATATAAATGTCATGAAATACACAATAACTTTCATATAAGGCCTAAAATGGATGAAAATAAAACAAGTTACAGGTTCCAAATTTTGTCTCAACAGTTGAATTCTTCCTTTGGGTTCTTGATTTTCTGAAAAATTAAGTTCTTTTTTGTTTTTCTCTTTTCTACTTCCATATTACCCACCACTTTTCATTTTACACACGCACTTTATAGAATGGAATGATCAAGATATAATAAAAAATATATAAGAGGAGTTCAATTTCCCAAACAATTAAGATGTTTATGATTCTGAAAGTTATAAATAATGTAGATAAAAATAACAAAATGACACTGCCTGATATGCTCTTTTATGGCAATCTGAGTGCAACAGGAGAATGGACAATTCTACAATAATGGTCTAACAAAAAGGTAGTAAGGATATTTAAATTCTTAATTATGTAGAATTTTAGAAATTCATTTTAAAAGAGAAACATTAAATGTTCGAAAAAATAACTGCTATTTCAGTCAACTGAAATGAATGAAATGGAAGGACTTAGAGTGTTGTATTGTTTGACTAGCTATTCTAGCAGGTACTTGTTAGCTCAATTCTTAGAGGGTCTCCCATATTGTTATCTTTGTGCCAACTTAGAATCAAATTTAATTAATCATTACATAGTTTCATTTTCTTTCTTTTTTTTTTCTTTTTTTGTTTAGCAAAATAGAAACACTGACTGATTTTAATGGCATCTAAACTCATCAATGAATACTTTATGCTAAAAGGTTTGGTTTGGTTTGTTTGGTTTTATGGCATATCATCCTTTGTAGGTTATTTAACGCCAAATCCATTTTTATGTAAATCTGTTCTATTGAAAACAGTTCAGTTTAGCATAAGTACACAATTTAATTGTCAAAAACATTTCCATTTCAAACTATTCAAGCAGTTATATGTAATAATTCAGTTAAGTGTAAATACAGTTTTAATGTCGAAAAACAGTTCTATTTGAAATAATTAAGTTAAGCATAAGTTTAAGTGTAAGTACGGTTTAATTGTCAAAAACGTTTCTATTTCAAGCTATTCAGTTTACTCAATTCATTTTATCATAAGTATGCTGTTAGTTCTATTTAACCCATAGATAGGGCCCTATCAGGTGCTACCACTCCGGGCCAGAGTGGACCTGGGAGCAATGGCAATGAAGGGGTACTCCGCATTCCCCAAAGCACCAGCACTGCTGGAACCTCACCATCAGATTGTTTAGTGTCATATCCAGGACACTCGTTGTGGGGGGGGGGGTCTTACCCCTCTGCAGAGGCACAATCAGTGTATTCTACAGCCCCAGCTGACTGGGCAATATGCCAAAAGGTTAGGAATTGTGTTCATTAAACATCTATATTTACATTTTTGTATAGTTATTTAAGAAATTTTTTCTGACACATAGTCCAATCAAATTCAAATAAGTTTTAAACAGATCTATTTGACTCATAGATGGAAACCTGATAAGCACTATCACTCCAGGTCAGAGTGGATGTGGGAGTAATGGTAATGAAGGTTTGGTTTGATTTTATGGCATATTAACCACTGTAGGTTATTTAATGCCAAATCCGGTTTTTAAATATATTAAAAGATAAAGTTAAATAGTTCCAAGTATTGCGATGTATCACTAATAATTCAATTAAACATCAGCCATTTGTTTACACTCAGTTAAATGATCAAACAGTTCTATATCAAACTGTTATGGCCCAGGAAGGGTTCACAAAGAGAACAGAACAACATGGTTATAGTATAGGTATATATTTACAATAACAAAGGATGGTAAGCTAGGTGAGGTTAGCTTCCGGATCTAGACTGACTTCGTATGGCTGCGTCTTCCGGTATTATGGAGAGTGGTTGAGTCCATAAGTAGATGATTCCGCCACAACACAAACAATTCAATTTAGCATAAGTCATTTGTTTGCACTCAGTTTAAATGTCAAACAGTTCAATTTGACCCATACATAGGACCCTCTCAGGTACTACTACAACTACTCTGGGTCAGAGTGAACCTGAGAGCGATCACCATGAAGGAGTACTCCGCTTTCCCTAAACCCCTAGCATTTCTAGAACCTCACCATCAGATTGTTTAGTGTCATATCCAGAACACTCATTGAGGCGAGGGGGAAGGGTTTACCCCTCTGCAGGGATGCAGTCAGCGTATTCTACAGCCCCAGCTAACAGGGCTGGACAATGAAGGAGTATTCCATACTCCCCATATCTCTAGAACTGGAGCCTCACCATCAGATGGTCTTTATTGTCATTCCAAAGACATCCATTTTGGGGGAGGCCCTTACCTTTCTGCAGAAGATAAAGTCTGCATACTCTAAAAGCCTTATCAACAAAGCAAAAATAGATCAGTGTACATTTATATTTACATTTTTTGTGCAGTTAATTCTTAAGAGTTCTTTTGCACAGTTATATGATATCAAGTATTTCAATCTAATACAAATAATTTGCATACAGTTGTACGATTTCAAGTTTTCCCATCTAATATAAATAATTTGCATACAGTTGTATGATATCAAGTATTCCTATCTAATATTAATGATTATATGGTTTCAAGTAATTATTTCTATCTAATAATTATCATTTGTTTTCACATAGTCATATAGTTTCTAATAACTAATAATAATCTTTACTAAACAATAAAAGCTTCCAGCAACTATTCCTAATACAAATTTACATTGATAAACTATAAAGTATCATTATCAAAGAGGAATCATTTTTAAAGAGACTCGCATATAGATGGGACCATAAAAGGTACTACCACTCCTAGTCAGAGTAGAACTAGGAGTAATGGCAGTGAAGAGATGCTCCACACTTGCTAAAAATACAGGATTGGAACTTCACCATCAGATGCAGTTTAGTGTCATGCTTAAGACAACAGTTTGGGAAGGAGTGAATGGAGAGGGGAGGGGTCTTCTCCCTCAGCAGGGGATATAGTCAATATATTCTAAGCCTCACTGTCAGGGCAGTAATAACCAGAAGATTATCAAACATGATAAAAAACATCCAACAAAGCCCAGTGAAAATGTTGGAACCATAACAATCAAGATCAGGATCATCATCCAAGATGTGTAATATTGTCAAATATATGTGTATATATTTTTGTTTAGCTTCCTTACTGTATATACTTACATATCATGAAATTTTCTGAGACCTTTTACAACTGGAAATGATAGGCATTCTAAATGGTTTAGGCCTAGCCTTGGCCAACTATTTACATAGACCGAGTTTGTATCTCACATAGGGTGTGACCCCTGCTCCTAATATTAGGCTAAAATCTAAGTCACAGAAAATCTCATGATATATATATATATATATATATATATATATATGTGTATATATATATATATATATATATATATATATATATATATATATATGGTAAGTCTTTTCAGATGTTTCGAATTTTCACATTTTATTTACTTTTTGAATGGATATTAAAACACTCAAAGAATCTTCTGCATAAATTATTTAGATGAAATATTAAAGAAATGAAATTAAAAAAATAAGTGTCTTTCTTTTTATAAGGGGGAAAAAAAGAAAGTAAGGACAAATGAAATCCATACAGACAGGAATTGAAAATAACTTATAAATTTATACATACAAGAACTTGAACATGAAAAGCTTATCGTTCACTTATAAACAGAAAGACATGTTTTTGTGGCTAAGGCAGAATTTTTTATCATTACAGCAAGAGGAAAACCTCAATTATCATTCAGAGAAATATTTCTTTACAAAATATGCATGAACATCTATATAAGACTCAGTAATCATCTGGTAATTACTGCATAGTCAGTGAGGCTTAGAATATATTGACTATATCCCCCACGGAAGGAGAAGACCCCCTCCTCCATTCACTCCCTCCCAAACGGTTGTCCTAACTGCCATTATTCCCAGGTCCACTCTGACTAGGAGTGGTAGTACTTGTTAGGGTCCCATCTATAAGTGAGATCTTTTTAAAAATTAATACTCTTTGATAGTGATACTTTATAGTTTATCAACAACTCTTCTATGTACTAAACATGTCCAAAATATAAGTTCATGTAGGTAAGAGCAGGTCAGCAATGTTTCACTCTATAGCAGTTTTGAAATTAAAATAGATATAAACAAAATCTGAAATAAGAAAGTGTAAAAGTTGAATGAGAGAGAGAGAGAGAGAGAGAGAGAGAGAGAGAAACAGGTGAATAACAGAAATTGGGGGAAATAGTGAAAGAATCAAGACCAAAAGAAAAAAAAAATCACAAATTTTTTATTTCTACCAAAACTTGCAGCATGGCAATACAGAGTATCAAATACTCATCACAACTACAACTACTGCTACTTACTATGAGCAGAAATCTTGTTTTCATGCTGAGACACAGAAATACAATTTCAAAAAAATAAATGAATGAATAAATAAATAAATAAAATGATTCAAATATGAAATCGATAAAATAAAAATCAATTTTATGAAAGAATAATAAAATAGAATGAAATCAAGTTTAAAGTATAGTGTTTGAAGGATAAAAAAAACTTTTTAGAAAGATTAGCTTAATTCTAAAAGGTTCTAATACTAAATATAGCATGATCCCAGCCTAAACAAATTCAACAGTTTTTCCATTTCACTACACAAGGATAAAATCCAGATGCAGTAAAAAGAACTTGTTTGAGATTTAGCTTCCCTAAACTAATCAGCTTGGAGATACTCCTTGCAACAAAAAAGAAATTTGGCAATATTTGCAATTATGCACCAACAAATTACTTTTGACAAAAATTCAGGTTTCTGGATGGACAGACGTTTAGAAGAACAAAAAAGTATAATTTGTAGCACTTATGTAATAAAAAAATCTTTTGAAACTAATAAAATCAATAAACACACAAATAACTGTACTACAGAAGCCTTTCAAATGGGGGAAATGGCTTAAAATGTATCCGTACATGGGTGGTATTCAATGAATCAAGTGAATTTGATTAGAATAATGAATAACATGTTCAGCACATACTAACCTTATAAAGGAACAAGACGAAAAGTCCACATTAAACAATATTTTCCCCCTGGTGGAATGAGAATTTTAAAGTGTATTTAACAGGTGGGCAATAATCTATAACCCAGGGTTAAGTTGCAGTCCCAAGACCCTTAACAGCCATTTTTCAAACATTGAACAAGGCATTACAGCTTAAATCACTAACACATGATGAGAATACCTATTTAAAAATTCACAATGTTCTGCATTTTTCTGATTTTCAGCCATGACACTGTGATAACTACATTTTTAATAAGGATCAACACCAGTCAAAAGTATTCTTATTACAATTTCAAAAATGCGTTGAAGAATTTTTGCAGAGCCTTTGTGAAATCTTATACAGCAAAAGAAAAAAAAACTTGTATATATGTGTTTTATAAATGAAAAAATAATAAATGTGAAAAGATATTTATATTAATAAAGAAAAATCTTTAATGATTAATCGTTTGAATAAAAAAATTTTTGTTACTTTATTATACTAAGAAATAAATAGAAAGCTGCACTGACAACATAGTTTTGGATTTACCTTTTCGTTATTTGATAGTAATCAAAAGGAGTAAAAGAAAAGGTTAGGAATAAAAGTTATTTCACAAGATTAGAACAAGTATTACACATATCTTTAATCTTAACTAGAATATCCTCAATTCAAAATGGAAGGACACAATCACTTGAAAAAAGTTGTTTGAGGCCAGTAACGTATTTTGAGGGTAACATGCATACTCACAGTAGCCAAGTTGCTGAACTGGTCAGCCTCACCAGCTGCAGAAGGGAAGGACGCAAATTCTCCATTGACCTGGGAGTTCAAGTTGGCAATACTTTGGCCGACCCCCCGCTGCTGGTCCTGAAGATTCGTAAGACGGGTCTTGGTCTGGTAGTGGTGGTGATGGTGTAGATGGCCATGGGGAGTGAACAGACAGTAGTCAGAGTGCATATCATTAACGGAAGGGTGAGGGCAGAAGCAAGGAAAAAGACAATAAGTGAGAGGTACTGGTGGAAAATAATTTACACTAAAAAAAGAACAAGAATTTTCTGAAATAAGCATTTTGATGTTGATTTCAAATAACTTTAAAAAAAAAAAAAAAGAACAAAATCTTGGATTAAACTGTATAAAAATATACCTTTTTTTTTTTTTAGATTATTCAAAATTGCAAAGAAAACGTGAAATATTACATATACAGATTAATTGATTTTAATGGCATGTCAACCCATCTAGGGTTATTTTATGACTTGAGGTTAGGGAATCATTTTCATTGTATGTTTACATTATAATCTGTGTAGTTGTTTAAGAGCGTTTTCACACATAGTTATATGTGTATATCAAGTATTCCTATCAAATATAAATAATTTGCACACAGTAGTACTGTTTCAAGTATTCCTATCAAATACTAATATTTTATATACAATTATATTATCATTTGTTTGTAAACAGTAAAATGGTTTCAAGTAACAAATGATAATAATTCTTAGTAAACAATTATGGCTTCAAGAAATAATTTAGACTCAGTTATTTGGACCTGATATTGGCCTAATGAGTAGAGTGTTTGCCAATGGTCTGGGAGACCAGGGTTCAATCCCAGGTCGAGTCATACCAAGGACTTAAAAAAATGGTACTTGAAACCACCTTGCTTAACACTCAGCATTATGTATGGATCAAGGGTAAAGTAGAACAATCCAGGGAATGGAGTAGCACCCTCCCCTACACCTAAGAGTAGCAGCTATTGAAAAGGGAGACTTTAGGTCACCTACGATTAAGGTCGCCAACTTTACTTACTATATAGAATCAAGTATTCCTATCTAATACAAACAATTTTCAAAAAGTAACCTGAGTGTAATGGCAATGAGGAGGCACTCTAAACTCAGTAGATTTTAAGAACTGGAGCCTCACTATCAGATGCAATTTAGTGTAATACCCAGAACACTCCTTTTTGGAGGTTCAGGAGGATCATACACCTTTGCAGAGGATACAGTCAGGGTATTGTAAGCCTTGCTGACAAAGTGGCTGACATTGAGTAATACCATTCTTCAGTTTCCATTTTTTATCCACTGTCACTTCCAGAAAAAATAAATAAATAAATAAATAATTCCTCGGTTTTACCTTCATAATGATCTGAAAGCATAAAGGTAGTGATGATGGTCACTCAGATATGCTAAAAAGAAGTTTAAAGCGTTTCCTTCAAGTTACAAGTTTTAACTAAATTAGGAAAGAACAACTAATTGTATACTGAAATTGGTAAGATCTATGTTAAAAATTAATGCCCTAACCATTATACAATTTTCATTACAATATATTGTTAAAAGTGTTCAATTTTTTCATTGATTATTATTGTTAATCTCTTATTTGTCTAATTTATAAATTAAACTATCACAGGTGTGTGTGTGTGAATATATCTCGGGGAAAACCATTTCAAACTACAGTACTATTGGAGACCTAGTTTTTTTCAATTTGTCTCCTTATTTGATCAGATTGGTGCTGAATAGTTACAAAATCCCAAATTAAGAATAATTGGCTTCATCAGTTATATATATTTAGATAGTTGAATTGAACAGAGATAGAAAGAAGAAGGCTAAAACTGATAAAGATGGAGAAATATGTTATAGAATATCTATAATAGATAGATATAAGGTAAATAATATAAATACTGACAGATAGATAGAATGATGTGATATGAATTTTTTAAAATAAATTTTGGAACATTATATCATACAAAATTGAAACAGAACACTACCAACAGAGAAATAGAATGTTTAAAATCTTTCTCATCATTTACATTTCATTTACTAACTCATATGCCCTGATGAAGGTCCAGAAACTGAAATGTTTAACATTAGCAAATAATTCTATGAATAAAATCATCCTCTGAAGATCTTGCATATATATATATATATATATATATATATATATATATATATATATATATACACACACACACACACACACACACACACACACACACACACACACACACACACACACACAGGGTGTAACGATAAAATTGTCGTCCTAGAAAAGACAACATGATTCCATTTCCGTTTAATGAAAATTGTTTTTCTTTTTTTTGTTGCAGACCATCTACTAGTTGGCCAGTTGTGTACAAATCCCAAGAGCGATAGGAGCCTTCTATCACATCTGAAAGTGACACAATGTTCAACGAGCGAGATCGGAGATGTGCCGCTATACAACTCATGCTCTCTACCAATCCAACTTATGACAACAGAACCATTGCCAGCACCCTAAAAATGCAAATCTGGATTGCCACAAATAACAGAGACGTGCCCAGGGTGATGAAAACAAAGTTTTGGCTACGGTTATGGTCTTTGGTGTGGTTTCAAGTGAGGGCCACATCATGCCACCTCACATCTTCGAAGTTGGCTTGAAAGTCAACACCAAAGTGTACCTGGATGTGCTGAAGAGTGTAGTGATCCCTTGGTACAATCAGATGGCCGGTGGCAGACCCTGGGTGTGGCAGCAGGACTTGACGCCAGCCCACAAGTCCAAAGAGACCCAGGCTTGGTTTCAGAAGGAGTGCTACGACTTTGTACCCTTCTCTCACTGGCCCCCCCTCCTCACTCGACCTGAACCCGCTGGACTACTTCATTTGGTCACACACCGAGAACATCACCAACATGATGTCTCACAACAACAAAGCCAGCCTGATCGCCGCCATCCGCCGATTTTCGCCGAGCTCCCGCTGACACTTGTGGAAAAGGCATGCTCCCAGTTCCAGATCGAGGCGCTGATTGAGGCTGAAGGCGGCTACATTGAAATGATGTCAGCTCTACTGCATAATCAAGTAACCTGAATTGATTTTTTCAATAAAAGTTTTAAAATAAAGCTGTAGTGTTGTTCTCTTTAGGACAACAATTTTATCGTTCCACCCAATATATATATATATATATATATATATGCATTTGTAGTGCAATGGTTATTGTTGTAGGTAATGGACACAGCAATACAAGTTCAAATCCTGGATGAGGTTAATTGCATTTTACATAGCACTAATACCCTTGGGAAAGGTATTAATCCAATTATTCTCCCTTTTTTATGGGTAAATAGTAGGGCAAACTGAGTTCTTTAGCCTTGATTAGGCAACCAGTCAAGGAGAAGGAAAACTAAATTCAAACCTGTTAAACTCCATTTAAAAATTGACCTTGTGTCATATCCAGCCCGTGAGGAGGGGTTGGTAAATACATACACACACACACATACATACATACATATGTATATGTATGTATGTATGTATGCACACACACACACAGAGGTGAGAAATTTATGGTTAATTTATATGGTTAAATGTAGCTCACCTATAAATTAAAACTGTAAAGTTATCAGTTGATTTTATCACTTACTATATTCTTTATTTCCTTGGAAAAGGCATAAACCAAATGCTAGCTATGCGTAAATAGAATAGTAGGGCAGGAAAGGCATTTTAGCTCTGAATTCTAACCAACTGTACTCCACTTGACAAATCACTCTTGTCTTATGCCACTTATTGAGAAGGGGTTGGCATAATATCAGGTTTTTTGTTTTGGAAATTACTGTCCAATTTAGATAAAAACTATTCAAATTCTGTTCTCACATTATTTTGATATTTGTTGTATAAAAGAGTAAGTAAAGTTGGCAACTGTAGTAGAGGGCGACCGGAAGGCTCCCTTTTCAATAGCTACTACACCGAGGTGTAGGGGAGGGCACTACTCTTTTCCCTGGATTGCTCCACTTTACCCTTGATACATACCTTATATTGCTGAGTGTTAAGCAAGGAGGTATCAAGTACCATTTTTAAAGTCTTTGGTATGACTCGACCTGGGATTGAACCCCCGATCTCCCGGACCATTGGCAAACACTCAACTCACTAGGCCAATTTAGTTAAAAACTTAATATTACTAATGATTAAAGTATCATCTTTGTTGATTATCACTTCTTTTAAAATTTGATTTTGAATAATAACATGAAAAAATAAAAAGAGATGGATTGACTTTTCAAGATTGGTCATACTTTTACTTCATTCATAATCAAGCAAGGTGTTCGCCAAAGGCCAGGGAGACCAAAGTTCAATCCCAGTCTGAGTCATACCAAAGACTCAAAAAAAAAATGGTACTTGATGCCTCCTCACTTAACACAGCATTATAAGGTATGGATCAAGGGTAAAGCAGAGCAATCCAGGAAAAGGAGTAACTCCCTTCCCTACACCTCGGTGTAGTAGCTATCAAAAAGGGAGCCTTTGGGTTACCCTCGACAATGGTTGCTAACTTTACTTTTTATAATGCTCGATCATAAGTTGCCAGGATGACGTTGCAGAAGCTCACTGATTTGGGATATGAGACTTTGCCACAACCTCCATATTTTCATGATCTCTCACTCACCAACAATCATTTTTTCAAGCATCTGGGTACTTTTTTTTTTAAACACCAAAAAACATTGCCTTCAAGGGGAAAAGTATAAACTGCATTTAAACATTTCTTGACTTCAAAACCTTTAGAGTTTTATTGTACATGCATAAATAACCTTGTTGATCAATGGCAGAAATGCATAGATGTTCAGGGATCATATTTTGAGGGATTAAAACATTGTTTAAATTTGTTAATTATGGAATAAAAGTTTACTCTAAAATCAAACATTTTCCGAACAACCTGAGATATACATGAATTTGGATTATAATAAAATTATTTTCTCAATTTATTTTGTTTATCTTCACAAGAAATATAGAAGTAGCAAGATATTAACAATATCAAAATGACTGATAGAACAGAACAAGTATTATCCTATACTATCCAAGCATTTTACCTGATTTAAAACAACTTCTTTTTATCTTTGCATTCAAGAACACAGGTATTATTCTCCTGTTTATACTCTCATAGGTGACATTCAAAGAAAAGGCTGATGAGTGGCAACGGAATTGAAACCTAACTACCAGTTCCAGTCTCTTACACATTTATAACAGAGTCAACATTTAAGCTATATTTATTCATTGGAAATACCCAAGAAATTAAATATTAATCTTATGTCTGTATTTGGAATATGTTCTTTTGAAAATTAACTAGAAATTATCTTTAATGTTGGCTATAAAATCATTGGAGTAATGGTTGTTGTCATAGGAAGTAAACTCAGCAATCTGATTTCAAATTCTAAATGAGGTTGTTGCCATTTCACATAACATTAATACTCTTCAGAAAAGAATCCAAATATTCTTTCCTCCTCTAACTATGAGTAAATAGTTGGGTCAACTGGGCTCTTTAACCTTGGTATGGCAACCTGTCTAGAAGAAGGAAAACTGAATTCTAACCAGTTATAGACCTGCTCAGACACATCTACATGAATAGTGGCCCCCATGACCAAACCAGGTTATGAGACCAGAGAGAGTGAAACAAAAATAATATTACTGCCAAAGTTTATGAAATTTCAAAACAATAGTAAATAATCCAAGAAAAATTCTTTTTTTTTTAATTATTATAAAAAAACAAAAACTATTTCCTTTTAAATAAGAGTGAATCAAACCAAATACAGTTTAAATGAATTTAACACTGATGTTCGGTGAAACAAAAAGTGCTTTGATCTGTATGTGCAATAAGATTATTTATCATTCATTTTTATTTTATTAGGGTGTATCAAAAGCTGATTTATGTTTTTTAACAGACCTTTGTTCCAAAGTTTGTTTCATGTGTATATCTAGAGATTATGGCGCCTCTATATTATAGATATCATTATCAATTCTATTCGGTTGTACCTTTTGTTTCAGAAGTTATAATGGTGGATACATGTGTTGAGATTCTGGAAATTTTTTAGGTAGTATTTTAAACTGGGCCTCAAAGCTTCTTGCAGAATTCAAGAAGTAGAATAAATTGAAGCAATATTGGACAAAAGGGTTTAAGAATTTTAAAAACAGTGACTTGTTCCTTGAAACAATGATTAGAAGTGGATAACCATTAGTTAATGATGCTTTAAAACAGAAGCATCATTAAAACACCAGCACTAGAAAAATTTCAGGAGTCCATTGATATTGGACAAAGAAAAGAAAAAAACAAATGAAAAAAGAAGTTCCCAGAAATACTAAAAAATAAGCAATTCAAAATTTTATTTTTAGAAAATTCTAACTTTTTGCAGCAACTAAATGAACTTGGAAAATAATCAAGGAAAATAATTATTTATGTATTTCATTAAAATTAGTGCTAATAATAACAAAAGTTCATTTTTTTTCAGTGTTTTTGCTTTTTTTTTTTTTTTGTCCAATACTGTAGGTTTATCTAAAAATAACATCTGAAGAGAATTATATAACCTTAAAAACAAATACAGGAACTCAAATGAGTTTCCTCAAGTTGATTAAAAAATGAAAATATACTGTTGATACACCCCAAATATGATGATGATAATAATAATAAAAGGTGATTGAAGTGAAAGAAAAGGCAAGATCTGCTGCAGGCTACATCAATATGAACACAAAGAATGAAGATGGAGAAAGTAAGAATGAAACAAATCAACAATTCAGAAAGAAAAAAACAAATCTTCTATAAGGAAAGTAGAAAGAAGAAGCAGGCTATTCACTGAAATATCTACATTACCATCCAACTAACATGACAGAAGGAAGGGAAAGTCAAAGCTAACAGTGTTGCAGAGGAGGTGGAGGAGAAAGAAAAGAGACCATTTCTTACCTGGCTAATCTGTAACTGGGTATCTTTTTGGCTTTTGATCAATGTCTCTAAATATGCCTTCTTCTCAGCAACTTCTGCTTCCAAGTTGATCTCTTCATCCTGCAAGCGATTCAACTCTGATCGCAAGTTATTTAACTCTTCTTCTTGCTCCTAATAAGAAAAAATAAAAATAATTAAATAAGAATTTCAGGTAGGACTAAATCATAAAACACAAAAAGAAAAAATGCCAAGTAGATCATTGTCTTCAAGTGAGGGAACCTTTGAAAATAAAACAAAAAATATTTTAACTTAATTCACATACAGAGACTTGTACATGACATTAATGAAACTTGAGTAGGATAAAAACTTAGAAAAAATTCATATACAATATTAGATATCATATTTCATGGCTAATTAGACACACTCCAAGATGGGCAGACATTTAAAAAAAAAAAAAAAAAAAAAAAAAAATCAGGTTTAAAGTACAGATGATAGGTGAAGGGGGTTTTTGTCTGACATTTCATAGACCTCCCCACAATCAGGTCATTTTTTAAAATACATATGTATTCAGATCATAACTGAATCCAAATATTTTACATCTAAAAACTATAATAGGTTCGTTGAGGCACATGCATATCACTTAATTTTCTTCCTAACAGGTGTTATTTTATATAAATTATCGGTAAGAACTACTCTTATATATTGTTTCCTTAGAAAAGAGCTGCCATTGGTGTAGAAGCAATTGTCACCTTGCTTACATTTGTAGAGATGTTGGCAGTTTAATTTAAGGGTCACTGAAATACTAAAACTCCACTAGCCAGTAACCTAAAATTGACCTTTGACCTTATAAGATGTAGAATGATTTTCTGGGACATTTTTTTGGGGAAAAAAATGATAATCTTAAACTGTCAAATACAGTATATTTACTGTCCAGATAAATATAAATTTCACTCATTTACTTGATTTTTTGAAAAAACTGAAGAGTTACATTGAAGTCTGAGAGAGTTCTCATTGTGTAATGGTAAACATACTGAACTCCAATACCATAGTTAGCAAGTTTAAGTTCCAGTTGCACTAGTACGTTCACTTTTGGACTAATACCCTAAGGAAAGGTAAGAACTCCCTCATCCTCCCCACAATTATTTTTCTATAAGGATTGATTTAGCATTAAATTCACCATGATGGTTGATATTCCATTAAACAACAACTCCACATAACTTAGTGATTGGAGAAGAAAAGCCAAAAGAATATAGTGGAGTGGTAAGCTGAAAAACAAATTAAATGACTGAAATTTACTAATATATATATTTTTTAATATTCTGCCCATTATAAGTTTGCTTCAGTTATAAAACAAAAATATTTTATTCAAAAACTAAAACATGAACGTGATATAAATCTTTTTTTAAACACTATATATAATGTAAAAATAAGTATTTGTTATGCAAAATAAATGCTTTTTTTTCATTGTTAAGCTATAGATACTGCAACACTCAGGAATACATTGTTTGGAAAATATTTACATTTTACCAGAGTTGATATAAAAACAAGTCAAAGTTAAATTTATTCAATATTACTTGTTTAAAAAGGGTGTAGAATCAACCAAATTCTTCTTAAGATAGTTATGATTTAAAAAAAATCTTCCTATATCTCTAAATCTTCACATAGTGTAATGGTTAACAAGCTAGACCAATGGACTATTTCTGGTGAATTTACTTCTCACTAGGTATGCAAGATATCAGGTTTTATAACAAGCTAAGCTAAGCTTTGCAAATAATTATATCTCTAAATCAAAATTCTTGCTTTTAATTAAAGATAAAATATAGTTTGGTGTGGTTTGTTTAAACGCATATCAACCTTTGTGAATTATTTAATGCCATAGCTAACCTTGTATAAGAACAGTAGTGGTATTAATTAATCCATAGCTGGGAGGGATACAAGAGTTTATACCATTCCCAAGGAGATTAGTTCAAAAGTGAATGTAATACTGTATCTGAAGTTTAAATTCACACACTATGATGTCTCATTCCAATATGTTAGCCACTACACTATTAGAACTCCAGCCAAAGACACATGGGAAGGATCTTTTATGAGGTCCCACTACACTTGCTATATATCAAAGATTCACAAGTCAAAAAATTCTTTCAGTTTCATCAATATTTCTATGAATCAGATATGACAAGTATAATTTCTAATCAATGTAAATGGGTGTGGCAGGTTATTATATTTTTTTTATTGATGTTCATTTACAGGAAAATTATAATTAAACAATTTGAAATCTATTATAGATGTGATAATTGAAAAAGATAAGACTGATCAAAACAATGACGGATTTTATTTATCAAACAACAGAATATTTGAGCAGTGTTCAAAGGTCAAGTGCCTTGCTTATCTTGTGCATTTAATTCTGATAGGTGAAAAGAACAAAGTGTAGTAAATGACTTTTCCTGTTTGATTGGTTTGGTTTTATGGCATATCAACCATTGTTGGTTATTTAATGCCAAATCCTGTTTTTATATATATATATATATATTAAATATATGACTTGTAAACACATTTTGTAGATACACACAGTTAAATGATCAGTTCAATTTCTAACAATTCAATTTAGCATGAGTTAAAGTTAAATCGTTCTAAGTATAGCTATGTATCACTAACAATTCAAATAAAACTAAGTCATTCATTCACACACTGTTAAACGATCAAACAGTTCTACTTCAGACCTGAGCAACACACTTGGTATTTAGACATTGGGAGTACTCCAAAAAGAACTTTGATGGGTTGTTTGTTTTGTTTTTTTTGGGAATATTTCTCTTTTTTGATTGGTTAAAAAAAATGACTAAAGAAATTCAAATTCTAATATTTTGTAATTCTTCTTTTGCTTAGAAATCTATACACAAACAATTGTATCATGGTGTCCACTACACAGTAAAATTACATGCATTTCTGTCCAACTCTATATATCAAAATGAGTCCAAATGTAAAATATAATGGCCAATGCAAATTGAAAAAGAGCAGATTCAAATGCCAGGAAAAGGTTTGGTTTATTTAACAGCATATCAACTCTTTATGGGTTATCTAACGCTGAAATTTCATTCATTTCTAAATGTTTGATGATAAAAACTATATTTTCAATGTTCTATTGCCTTTTTATTTTAAATTGAACTTAATGTATCAATAATCACTTGTTTGCATACAGTATCAAGTATTCCTATGTAATAATAATAATCTGTTCTGATAATCTTAACACAGTTCAATTTGACCAATAGATTCCTCAGAATAAGAGCTTCACCACTAGATTCAGATTAGTGTCATAATAAAGATATCCTTTATGGGGTGGGATCTCTAAATATATATAACAAAGAGTTAAAAAGAATTCAAATTCACACTGTCCTACAATATGTCTGATGATTTAACTTTTTTTCATGATGAAACAATTATTATTATATGATAATCAGTCATGTAGAGCACATCTGTGTATAATACACACCCTTAATTTCTGGCTACAAAATTCTAAAGCACATGTATAATATGCATTGACTTTCTAGAATTTATTTATAGGTAAATGTATACTAAATTTAATCAGATAACTTTTTATCTGGTTTGCATAGACTAAATATAAGATTTATATCGCTTATACATTTCAAAACACAAAATTTACACAGTATTTAGAAGGTAAAGTAAGGTAAGGTAAGGACATGTTCTCGCTAAAATGTAACAAAATTTAGGTGAAAATAAGTTCACAATAGAAGAAACAAATTATAAATAAACATACATTCCATTGGCTATTTTTCTGTCATAGTATAAAACAAGTGTTCGTAACACATTAGTTATTTTGGACCATAGATATAACTTACTTTCAGTTAAACAAAAAAGTAATATTAAGTTCTTGGTTTGAGTGAGAGTCACAATGAGCAATATTGAACAAATCCTAGAAGCGACATCCGACAAAACAGCAGCTGAACAGCTACCTACCCCCTATCACTAAAACCATCCAAATTGAATAATACATGCAGCACACTGCTGGAGAAGTAAAGCAACATTCTCCTATGGACCCATTCTCACAAACAAGCAGGTATTGGACAACCAACTAGAACTTATCTACAACAGCTCTAGCATGGACACTGAATGTAGTCTAAAAGATCTGCAGGAAGCGATGGACAATAGAGACAAATGGCAAGAGAGAGGGAAATCCATGCTAGTGGCATGACATAATGATGATTTAGTTCTAGTGTATAATACATTTTTTTCATAGTCAGTCTCTGTAGAATCTTAAGGATATGAATAATGTTCATTACAGACACTATATCTCTGTAGTAGTAAGAAAATCAATCAAAATATATACTTAATACATAAGAGTTCTTCATCAAGGCATGTGCTGACAGCATGGATTCCTTTGTCTCTCTCTCTCTCTCTCTCTCTCTCTCTCTCTCTCTCCTTTCATCCCTATCTGCCTTTGCTTGTGGTAAGTTCTCTGGACCAGTGCTTCTTAAACTATCTGAAGTGGCATCCTGGCAGGGTATTTTTCCAATCTGCCATGGACCAGTACCCTAATTGTGTCATTATTATTTGTTAATGATCATAGAAAGTATTGTTTGAATATCTGAACAGATGTTAATTTATACTGGAAAAATATAAAAACATAATTAACATAAGAAATATTGACAATATTTACATTATTCGTTATATGTACATTACAATAATGTGTAACTCAAAAATTAGCATGTACCAACACTTGATAACTTGCATACCAGCACCAGTACATATACTATCGCTTTGAGAAGAGCTGCACATAATGCCACCAAATGTCTGCATTATGGACCAAAATAGGAAACTACCAGGCCAAATATTATTGTGCAAAACTGTATTAACAAGCACAGACTATATAGAACCAAACAAAAAAATTAGTGAAGGTCATTTAAGCAACCATATGAAAATTAAATAAATCCACCCATGGTTTACTGCTCACAAGTAATAAATTAACTAAATCAAATAAACACATGTTGGCAGACTTAAAAAAGCGACAAGGATTTTAAAGTGCAGAAATAAAACATTCCAATCTTAGATTAATATCAATTTCATTAGTTTGATTGTTTCAGTGATTTTTTTTTACCACTTCATTTTTCTAGCTGATGAGAAATATTATTTTAAACTATGCAACAACAACATTACTTTCAATACTTTGGTATAATATACAGGTGATTAAATACTAAAGACTTTAACAGTATCACCATCAAATTGATATAATTAATAATAAATCAACTCAGAGATTGTAAAATTATAATCGCCAAATAAACGTTCACAAACACTCCAAAAGTTATCTAAGCATAAAAATATCAAAATAGAAAAGTTTACAGAGGAGCTTCTAACCATACAAGTGGGCATTGTCAAGGTTGTTGAAATAAAAGACTGTTGCTGCTAATGCTTTGACAGGTAAAGTAATTATAGGACAGTGGTTTGTCCAAGTACTTACTCATCTACACAAACATTACAACATACCAACAATCCACTATCACCCTAGCAATGCTGAAATGTGACACAAGGTGGGATCAATATCTGGATCATACGGGAAACAAACCCTCCATGGAGTGGTGCCAAAAATAGCTCAGCTCTATTGGCATTCCTCTTTTGAGGTGCCACAGGTGCCAGGCAATAAACCCAGACCTTAGCCCTCTTAGACAAGAAAGAAAGTGCTGTCTGAAGAGAAGACATCTCCCATCAGAGCTGATTTTTTTCTTTCTTTTTAATCTGGCATGTCCACACTTGTTGGGTTATTTTAGGGTGAAGCTCCTCCCCCACCTCCCAGATCAACTACTGAAATTAATTGTGAGGGAATCCTTTATAGTTCTGAAAAAATTCAGAATTGATGCAAAAGAAAGTTGATCATGTACGAGGTGCAGCATGTGACGTACATGATCTAGGATGCAAATGCTGGCTTCCACTGCTTCATAAATAGTTCCCATGCGACGGCCTGTCGTCCAGATTTGCATAATACTATGAACGATCACTCAAAGCTACTTTTAATCAAGGGAGGTCATTTAACCTACCCACACAGATCATTATTAGAAAATTTCTAATTGTTAAATTAATTTTTAACCATGAAAACTCTTTTCTTTTTTCCATCACTATAAAAGAAAAAACAATTATATATATTCATGATTTCGTGTAAATGTAAATTGCATTCAGATGTACTTCTTTTTATATATATCTGCTAGATCGAGGTTTTTAATAATGATGTTAGTGTCAATATCCATACTTTCAACACTATAGAATCCATTTAAGGATTTGGTTGATCCTTAGGATAGGATTGGGGTTTTTTTTGTTTATATGGTCTTCTTTATTAATTCGTTTTGGTGATTTTATTCTTTGGTTGGGGTAGTTTGAATTTATTTTAATTTTTCATTGTTCACTTTGATATTGATATGGACTTTTTCCAGATCGAGCACCGAGTTTCTGGTTTTTGTTTGATTGGTTCTGGCTTTTATGGGAAATAGTCTGTCTTTGATGGTTTTTGGTGGAGGAATTGGAGATCTATACAACCTTTGTTTTGTAGGGCTTACTTTTGAAAGAGATTTTGTATTTTGGGGAGAAGTAGTTTGTTTTTCTTTATTATTTAACAGGATTTTTTAGTTCATGATTTTGTTTGATGGATACAGGATAAGTATAGATTTTTCAGTAGCTCCTGACTCTTTGGCCAATCATTTGGATCAGTTTCTTAACCAGAGCTATGTAATAGTCTAGTTAATTGCTGTTCCCCCACCATACAACAGAAGCATGGGGAGTCCCCATGTCATAGTGGCTGAAGTGCTGAACTTCATAGTAAGTGAATTCTAAATCCAGTTATGTTATGTTCATTTTTGGACTAATAAATATGGGAAACATAAACCCATTTATCCCTGAATCTATGGGTGAAATAGTACTACTAATGCCCTTCAACGACGATGACTTTGGTATTAAATAACCTAAAAAAGTTGATATGCCATAAAACAAAGAAGGAACCACTCTTTATAATTATTGATATAAATAGCAGCATAGATATTTTTATGCTATTCTAATCAGTCATTTAGCAGCTCCAGAAAAATAGCTGATTAAAGTAAACATTTAAGGTGCCTATATAGCACACATCCTAAAATCTACAATAAGACTTTTCAAAACACTCCCAGAAGAATACAAGTCTGACACATACGAATAATTTCCTGTTAGGTTTCAGAAGAGAATACGAGAAAATGTTAAAAACAGAAGTTCTATCCCCAAGGATGTCTAGTTCAAGCCATAACCCGGCACGCGTGCCCGGACCCAGATTTGGGTTCGTGAAACTGCTTGCCTCATCAGGCTCACATTGCACCAAGTGAGCCAATGAGCAGCACAGACCAGCAGGGTTCGAGTCTCGACTCGTTCCCGACCTTCCCTCCCCCTTATCCCCACTTTAATCGGCGTTCAGGCTTTTGACCTTGTGTCAAGTCGTGTCTGGTGGGAGGCAGCGACAAATAGTCCCCAAGGATAATATGAAACCAATTTTAAAAAAGAAACACTCCTCTTTTCATATTCAGAAATAACATCTTTTGAATAATACCACAATTTCAGGTATACAAGTTGGTAAAGGAGAGCATTCCAATAAAAAGAGAAACTACATGATCGGAGTATTTTCAAAAAGCAGACTCATATACAAAAGAGTAAGAGCTTTTAATGCAGTCATCAATGTAACAGCCGAAAGACAGATAAGAACACAGTTCTTCCCAAGAGCCAAGAAAAATTAAGTAGTCTATTTTCAGGGTGAATAAAGGGGTGCCAAACTATGCAAAGAGAAAAAAATGCAATAAAATATAGAAGAGCATATAAGTATTCATATACATACATATATACACACACACACACACATAAATGTATACATATACATACATATATACAAACACATATAAAAGTATACATATACATACACACACACACATATAAAAGTATACATATACACACACACATAAAAGTATACATATACACACACACATAAAAGTATACATATATATATATATATATATATACACACACACACACATAAAAGTATACATATACACACACACACACAAAAGTATACATATATACACACACACACACATAAAAGTATACATATACACACACACACATATATACACACACACACACACACACATAAAAGTATAAATATATATACACACACACACACACACAAACTCACACATAAAAGTATACATATACATACATATATACACATAATCAGATATTTTCTCCCATTCTCCTTTCAAATTAGTTCATTGTTCCTTGACGTTTCTTGGATTCTTTTCCTTAGGTCTTTCATTTAGTAAATTCCAAACATTCTCAATAGAACTGATGTCTGGGCTTTCAGCAGGCCACTCCATAAAAGACTTCGCTGTGTGACATGGAGCATTATCTTTCATAAATAGAGCTGGTTGAGTAATTGCAGTTCTCAAATTAGATACATTTCTTCAATATCTTTGTATACAGTTGCATTAATTTTAGCATTAAGCCTCACAAGGGGTCCTGTACCAGCAGCCAAAATCCTGCTAAACACCATAACACTTACTCCTCCAAATTTAACGCTGCTTTTAGAGCACTGAGGCAAATATCGTTCCTTAGGATAGTGTCGAAC
The DNA here is from genome assembly GCA_963585895.1 of Sepioteuthis lessoniana. NCBI lineage: Eukaryota > Metazoa > Mollusca > Cephalopoda > Myopsida > Loliginidae > Sepioteuthis > Sepioteuthis lessoniana. Next base: position 39,906,143 of record OY757929.1, on the reverse strand, counting down.
AAACCTTCTCCTATCACAACCAAACAGATTAAACTTTGACTCATTGCCGAAATGAATACAATCCCACTGTTCTTCAGTCCATATGACATGTTCAGTGGTAAATTTCAATCGGCTCATTTTTTTCTTTTCAGAAAGCTAAGGCTTCGTAGAAGCTACTCAACTGTTGAAATTTATTTCATTAAGTCTTCAGGAAATAGTGTGCCTTGATATTTATGCAAAGGTTAGCATCAATTCTTTTAGAGATAGTGGTTGCTGTCGCAAATGGATCCTTTTTTTTGATTCATTACAAATCCATCTGTCTTCCCGTGCAGTAGTTTTCCAAGGCCTGCCAGGTAGTTTCTTGGCTTTACAAGACCCAGTTTCCTCGAGGTTTCTTAAAATACTATAAAAAACACTTTTAGATTTCCCCAGTCTTTGAAATATCCCCAATCGAAAGTTTATCTTCATTACATAACTTGACTATCTGTTTTCTAAGTTTCAATGAGTTTACAGATTTTTTGCCATTTTTACAATGCAAGAGCTGGGGTAATTTAGTAAAATATCCTATTTTATATTCTTACCTAAAAAATTTTTTTAATAATACAAAATGATTATTCAATTTCACAGATTTATTTAATCATTCTAATGTTTTTGATCATCTATTTTTTTTTCAAATGTTATATAATCATTTTTATAACTTTATCAAAATAAGTTCATTGAGCTTTACATTTTGAAATGATATAATTTACCTCCATATCCTTATTTTTCCTAAATAAAAGCTACTATAAAGCTTTAAAATAAACATTTATTTCACATTCAGACTTTTTATCACATTGTTCTGAACCTTATATATATATATGAAGAGTAAAATCTTTCTCGTTAAACAACGTACATAAATTCTATACAATATTCCTATAATAAGTCAAATGACGTAATTTAAACATCAAACGCTGATTTGCCAGTTAAACGGCCAACTTTTTCTTACTATACATATTTTCCCCTAGGTTTTTGTATTTCACATTTCTAAACATCCATCGTTAACTTAAAATTATTAATATCATCCCCTCATGGTCCTGATGATGGTTCAGTAGAACCGAAATGCTATAGTGTCGACCCGTTAATAAATCATTCCTTCCACTTGGATCATTGTTATCAGTTTTTCTATATATATATATATATATATATATATATATATATATATATATATATACACACACACACACACACACACACACACACACAACTATACAAAAGTGTATATATATATATATATATATATATACACACACACACACACAAATATACAAAAGTATATATATATATATAAGTATGCAATAGTATATATATATAAGATCATTAAATAAGTTTCCAGACATTTTTGTGTGGGCACTTTTATTGATAGTACACACATGAAACTCTAGTCTCCTTCGAAGTAATACACTTGTTGTACTGTTCCAACAACTTCTAGAAGGCCCCATGGAAGTCCTCTTGTGTGAGCGTGTCAATGACCTTTGTCATAGCCTCTTTCATCTCCTCAATTGTCTCATAACGACCCCTCTGAGCTTAGGGAATAACCAAAAGTCACAAGGAGTAAGATCTGGACTATTGGGAGGGTGAGAAACTGTCTTGATGCCATCTTGGTCAAATAGTCTGTGACAAGGATGGAGTTGTGGACTGATGCATTATCCTGGTGGAAATGCCACTGAGCCAATTTAAAGAGTGCTGGCCTCTTCCCAAGGAATCTCTTCCTAAATCCCCTTAAAATCTCAACATAGTAACCCTAACCCTTCGGCCAATCAACTGTGATGTATTGACTTCCTTACTCCTCCCACACCTCTCAATATCCCTCACAGGCTCCCTGCCTTCCTTGAAATTCTTATGCCACTCAAAAACTGATGCTCGATTCATGCAAGATGGTCAAAAAGCAGTCTGAAGTACTCCATACATTTCTGTGGCATTTTTTCCAAGTTTAAAACAGAATTTTATTGCATATAATTCTTCTAAAGTGTCCTCACGTCCAGATTGCATTTTTGAAATTCACCAGCTGTGACAATCAGGCTTTAGTAGGGTGTATTCCAATTCCTGCTGTAGTTGTTCATTTGAAACGGAAATCATAAAAATTGATCAGTCATCTCATAAGATGTTTAGCAATAACATAGTGAATTTTCAAGAGTCCACGACAATTTTAAATGCCTGTACTAAAAGTCTGGAAACTTATTGAATGCAATATATATATATATATATATATATATATATATATATATATATATATATTTATACACACACACTCTCTCTCTTTTGCATATTTGTAATTATATAATTACAAATATACAAAAGTGTGTGTGTGTGTGTATATATATATATATATATATATAACAGTGTTGGTTGTCATGCAATCACTTTGTGGGTTTGTGGTGAACCAAGTGCAATATCTAGGATAGAGCTATTATATAATAATGATAAATAAATATATATTACATTTATATATTTAATGCCATGGAATTTAGTCTGCGACCCCTGGGTTTCATAAAGTTTTTACATAACAACAATCATTAGGCAGTTAACAAAACGAAATGAATCGAAAATCGAAAAATACAGTCAAAACCTTTGGGATTGTGTAGGAATCTTTACATGTGATTCTAAGAGATTGTAAACAGAATTTACAATCATAAGCTTTCTTTCACAAACAGAAACTACTCATCCAACACCTCCTTATCCTCATACATATGGCACCAAAAAGATACAAACATCTCTCCTACAATCACCAGGGAGATACTAAAACTAGCACCTGCTAATAAACTTCTATGAAGTTTGCTAAATGTTACACACACTTGAGGATGTCTAGGCAATATGGTTGGAATATAAACAAAATTAATATCTTTAAAATAACAAATCATTGAATCAGTAAATGAATCTTGATATTAAATTAATGATTCTTAGAAACTCTCAAGTAGGTCAGAATGGACATCTTCAAACCTATCACATACCAAGAGTTCATTTATATAACAATAATAATTAGTTTAAGTGAAATGAGCAATTGAAATAGCCGAGTTGGTGCCAAAACACCAAAATCTCATTATTTAACAAGTAAACATTTTAAAATCTCATTAACATAGAATTTGCAAAACAACTAGCTGAAAATTAAATCCAGTTAATAATTCAATACAAAAATATCTAAATGGACATAAATATGTTAAGATTTCATCATTATTTGTTTTGCATTTGATCACACATATGCTTAAGTTTTACAAAAAGTTAATTTTCTTCTCAACCAAAAATAAAATTGCTTAAGTGTGGGTTGGTTGGTTGTTTGGGTTTTATGGCATATCAACCTTTGTAGATTATTTAATGCCAAATACATTTTTATACAAATAGACAATTCTACTTGAAACAATTTAATCTAGCATGAGTACACTGCTTAATTGTCAAAAACATTTTTATTTAAGCTATTCAGTTTAGTCAAACAGTTCTATTTCAAACAATTCAGTTTAGCATAAGTACACAGTTTACTTCTATTTAACACATAGATAGGACTCTATCAGGTGCTACCACTCTGGGTAGGAGTGGACCTGAGAGTGATGGCAATGAAGGGGTGCTCCTCATTCCACAAAGCTCTAGTATTACTGGAATCTCACCTTCAGATCGTTTAGTGTCATATCCAAGACACTCGGTCGGGGAAGGGGGTGGTCTTACCTCTCTGCAGAGAAGCAGTTGGTGTATTCTACAACTCTAGCGGACTGGGAAGGTCTGAGAGAGAGAGAGAGAGAGAGTGAGTGAATGTGTGTGTAATGTTTTGCATAGTAGCTCACCAGAGGTGAGTATTTAGCCAGTTATATTATTATCATCTTATTTTCTACTTGAAAAATATTGTGATACTGGTCTGCATTTTCATGCATAGAGCACTGTGAAGATTTTATAGATTAAAATGCTTTTAGCATTAAATTTCAATCATAATTTTGGGTGTGGGTATGTGTATGTATTTATGTATGTGTGTGTATACATATATAAGTTGGTTGACCATAGTTGAGGGCCAAAGTTGCCTTCATCTATGGTCGACCAAACCAAAGGTTCCCTTTTCAATAGCTACTACACTGTGGTGCAGGGGAGGTTGTTACATCTTTCCCTTGATTGCTCCACTTACCTTTGATCCATACTTTGGGTTAAGCATGGAGGTATCAAGTATCACTTTTTGAGTCTTTAGAATAGGATTGAAACCCAGTCTCCCAGACTACTAGTAAACACTATAATGCCAACAGGTTGGTAAAGGATGTACTTATTTTTGGACACTGTATATTCATATTTTTTTTATTATAGTGCTTCATCGGTATAAAGTTCGGTGATAAATAATATCTAATAATATCCATTTTGATTATATAATTCTTGACTACAAATAACAGAACACTGGTAAATTTGGTTTTTAAAAAATTATGTTCTTTGTTGAATGGCATATCAACATTTGTAGGTTATTTAATGCCAAATCTATTCTCCTAGAAGAACAGCAGTGGTACTATTTAACCCATAGCTGGGAGGATAAGGGGCTTCATACCTTTCCCAAGGGTATTTGCCCGAAAGTGAACGTAATAGCGTGACTGGAGTACGAACTCGCGTACTACGATTCCACAGTCCATCGCTTTAACCATCACACCACGAGGACACCCCCTCTTTTAGAAAAGTGATAGGATAAAATAATACATTATTTCTCAGTTGTCTGTCTACTTTTGAAGGAAATGAGTTTTCTTAAAAAAAAAAAAAATAAAAAAAAAAAAATGAAAAAATTAATTATGAAAAAATGTAAAAATAAATATCACTTGTGAGATTTCATTCAATATCAAGTGCAATATCATTTTTACTTCACATTGCAGCCGTAAAAATAATGTATCTTATTGCAGTTGCAAATAACATATCTGTTAATAAAGATGAAGAGACAGAAAAGCAATTGACGTTAAGCATAAAGATCTAGATGAAAAGTTGTATAAGTCACTGTAGAAAATGAAGGATATTTATCATACTTCCCACTGAGTCAGGATATGGAGTCAGGTATGACCATTACAAAAATTCCTTGGTCTGGTCAGCATTGCCCTTTTTAGGGTGCCTCAGGTGCCAAGCAATAAACTCAGCCCTGCTCGCAATTCAAATAAGGCATATAGTTACATGATATTCTTCTGATCTCTATGAAACAAGCATATTTATTTACTTACTAAATGCTACTATACCTCTGTGTAGAGAAGGGCACTACTCCTTTCCCTGGATTGCTCTACTTTACCCTTAATCAATACCTTAAAATGCTGAGTGTTAAGCAAGGAGGCATCAAGTACCATTTTTTTGAGTCTTTGGCATGACTCAACCTGGGATTGAACCGCCGTCTCCCAGACCCTTGGCAAACACTCTAACCACTAGGCCAATGGACCAGTTTGTCTTTAATTTTACCTCAAGAAAACCAGTTTCTATAACAATTGTTTTAACAATCAATTATTTAGTCAAAATTAATAATAATGATTGACAGTGCTTTAACAAAAACAAAATAAAAGATAAAAATGTGTATTTTTATTTTTTATTTCCCAATGGCAAACTCATTACTCAATTCAGTCTTGTTTTTAATACCTTAAGACTTAAAAAAGAAAAAAAAAAAAATAATGGAAATTTGCTAGGTTGATTATAGTGTTTAAACAACTTCTAATTTAAAGTGTCATCTTTTGGTGGCAACAGGGACAGGGCAGGGGGATTTTTTTAAAACTGATTAAACGATATTTTTATTTTCCATACCACATTTCTTTTGCAAATCAAACCTCAAACAAAAAAATGTCATTAAAATTTTTTTTTAAATTAAAAAAAATTTTTTTTTAAATTAAAAAAAAAAAAATTAAATAAAAACCTTACCCATTCTGTATTACAGTCATTCTAATCCAAACAAATATCAAAACATTGTGCCAAAGAAATACTCAATGATAGTACCGGTTGTTTTAGAAAATCAGTATCATTTCTTAATCAAATAACTTCACTAATTATTGTTTAAATGACCTCAAATTTTAATAGAATGTGTAGAAACAACTCAAAATTCTATGTTTTTTTTTCTTTTCAAGTATAGAAGTGCCATTCACTAGAAAAGAAAAAGCTTTTAAATATCAAACATAGGATTTTGAGTTGTTTCTACACATGCCAAAATTAAAAATTGTGATCATTTGAATGAGAATGATTAAGTTATTAGATTAAGCAATGGTATCAATTCTTCCAAAACACCCAGTATATCTCAAATGATTTCAATTTTTCTTAAAACACATTGGATAGTGCTAGATTCTGTAAACATAACAAATGAAATGGTAACAAAACAAAATTACAGCACTCAGTGAAAATACTTTTGTAAATCCAAATAAATGAGAAATTACTATAGTACTACTGTGTAGTAAGTGCATAATCATTTGGTAACCAAAGGTCATGATACAAAGTACATGTGCATAGCAAAGATGAAAATGCAGAATTGTCAAAAGACTAACCGATTGATTATTCAATGCACATGGCTATCACATCAAATAGATAAAACAACTACAATGCATTTACATCTACTACCTACATGACGTTATCAACAAGCCATAAAAAATTTCAATAGGTGCCTAGTAATCATTTTGAGTAATCCCATAGAGACTGGGGCCTCAAAGGATTACATCAGGAGAAACACCCATGCAGAGTTCAAATAACAATGAAACCATTAGAAGATCAAATAGAATGTCTAATAAAAAAGAAACTTTTTTTTTAGTTGACTATCTTTATCCAGTTCATGCAAGAATTGTGTAAAGCATTCTGACGGTAGAATAAAAAAAAAAAAAAAAATCATCTAAAAAAAATTTTTTATGTGCCTTATAAAACAGCTGTTGAAATATTTTTTCATCAAATAGAAAAAAAATGATAATCTAAAATCATTCTAATAGAATAAAAAAAATTTAAAACCAAGAACAATGTAATTTTTTCCACACTCTTAAACACTTAAACATTCAAGAATGCAAGAAATGTACACAACTGACAGTATTTATGTCCCCTATTAACAGTGAAAGCTCGTAGTGAAATAATAAATAAGTATCTCTCTTACAGCTAGTTCATTGGGTGCCTCATTGGGTATCACATGACAGTCACAGAAAGCCATTCTCAACCTCTTTTGCCTCAGTTCTTTGAAAAAGTAGAGACAACTCCTGCCCATACCATAGAACTGTAAAGACGCATAGCTATGACCATTTTACTTTTCATGATCATCAACTAAACCCTTTCCTATTGTTGTCCCCCCTCTACATACTGCTTGTTCATCAACCTATATATGCACATTTCTAGATATTGGGACATGTTAGTGTATTCTTTTCAACATCAATTGTATGTATATACTGAATTTTCTGTATGTGTAACCGAGCTTATCTCATTTTTCCTTCTGTGAATTCAGCGTCATTATTTTCACTGAAAAAAGTAAAACAGTAATTCTCCAGAGCTGTAGCTAAGTCAGTACAATTGTATGGTTGCACCACTAGAACTCTAATGAAACGTTTGGAGAAGAAGTTAGATGGGAACTACACAAGGATGCTTCACATTGTTTTGAGCAAATCCTGGAAGCAGCACTCCCACCAAACAGCAGCTGTACAGCCACTCACCTCTTATCAAACAAACCATCCAAGTAATATAAGCAAGAAATGCTGGGCATTGCCAGAGAAGTAAGAACAAACTTATGATATTCTCCAATTGAATCTTATACATCAACTCACAAGTGCTGGCCAATCAACAAAAACTTACATTTACCAGCTGTGTGTGGACATTGAATGATGTCTTATCAGTACAGATGGCAATAGAGAATTCATGTTGTCAGTACACCTTGATGATGATATCACAGATATACTAATACTAATATTGCTCCTTGGTGAGTCAAGACTCACCTAAATATTTTTCCTACCTGCAAGCATCTCGACATGCTTATTTCAAAATAATTTTATACACTTTAATTTAGAACCATTTTATATACTTCATTTTATAGAACAATTTCAGTTTATTTAAGATTAATTTAGTTAACTTTTTTTAAATGAATTAAAACTGTAAGTACTACTTAACCATATTACATAATGGGTCTTAAGTTGGTAATGATTAAAAATAAAGGACCAAGTTTTCTTCCAAAGTTGAGGATAACTGCGGTAATTATTTGTATACAAGACTATTTTTCAACCAAAAAGTTAGGAATGCATATTATACAAGAGAAGTATATAATTAATTTTTTTTTTCTAGCCACATGCCTCTGTAGATTGAGAACAGGACGACCTATAGTAATTTATATCTAAGGTTTCATGGCCCAGTCAGCTGGGGCTGCAGAATACACCAACTGCATCTCAGCAGAGGGGTAAGACTCCCCCAACAAGTGTTCTGAATATGACACTAAACAATCTGATGGTGAAACTTCAGTAATGCTGGAGCTTAGGGGCATGCAGAGTACCCCTTCATTGCCATCACTCTCAGATCCAATCTGCCATGGAGTAGTAGCACCTGATAGAGTCCTATCTATAGGTTAAATAGAAGTGTTTGACATTTAAACTGTGTACTCATGCTAAACTGATTTGTTAGAAATAGAACTGTGATCATTTAACTGTGTGCAAACAAATGACTGATGTTTAATTGAATTGTTTGTGATACGTAGCAATACTTGAAAACATTAAACTGTGTGCAAATAAATTATTGATAGTAAAGAGAATTATTCATATTTGATAGAAATAAGTGAAACCATTTAAGTGTGAGAAAAAAAAAATGAGCTCAAGATCATTCGAAAATATCTACAAAACATGTTTAGAAATCATATCTTATACACATGTATAAAAATGATTTGGCATTAAAAAAACCCACAATGGTTGATCTGCCACCAAACTCTAATCCAAACTAATGTGTTTTACAAAGAAATATCAACTGGAATGTTTGTTTTCGCCAAGACTTTAAAAATGGTACTTGATACCTCCTTGTTTAACACTTAGCAATATAAGGTACGTAACAAGGATAAAGTGGAGCAATCCAGGAAAAGGAGTAGTGCCCTCCCCTACATCTCGGTGTAGCAGCTATTGAAAAGGGAGTCTTCTGATCGCCCTCAACTACGATCAACAACAAAGTGACCTTATTTTCACTGCAAGCTTGCTACATTTTTGTGTGAACCTGTTCATGTTTGCTCTACATACAGAGTAAATTTTGTGTTTCAAAAAATAAACAATATAAATTCTTTTTTTTTTTTTAGTCAATATGAACTGATGAAAAACTAAACAAAAGATAAATTTAGGTTAGATTTAACTGCTAAAAATTCTAAAAACTCAATCAGTGTGTATTATATAAAAGAATTTTTTTTTTCTAAAATTCCTTAGTCCAAAATCAGAAGTGCATGTTATACTCAAATAATTACAGTAAGTAAAGTTGGCGACCAGAAAGCTCCCTTTTCAATAGCTACTACACCGAGGTGTATGGGAGGGCGCTACTCATTTCCCTGGATTGCTCCACTTTACCCTTGATATGTACCTTATATTGCTGAGTGTTAAACAAGGAGGCATCAAGTACCATTTTTAAAGATTTTGGTGTGATGCGACCTGGGATTGAACCCAGGTCCCCCCAAGCATTGGCAAACACTCTACCCACTAGGCCAATGAGCCAATAATTACAGTAATCATCATTAATTTTGATGTTCAGCAATTTTTGACAGATTAGCAGTTCCTTGCAGGCTCAGAAGTGACAATCTGAGTGAGCTGCAATAAAAATGAAGCAATCAAAAATTTTTTTTAAAAAGATAAAAAATAAGAGTCAAAATTAACAAGAAATAATGCTTTATCGAGAATTTTTCCATAGTTTATTTTATTCATGGTGTAAAAAAACAAAAACAAAAGAAAACCTTGGTAAGTCCTCTAGATATCATCCAGTGTCTACACAAAACTGATAAATGTTAGTTTTAGCAAGGGACATATGTCAGCAACTAAGTACATTTCTCACATTCCTAAAGAGTCAACAATTTAAATGCACATTTAGTTCTTTTTCTTAATCTTACAATGAAGAATGATTGTAGATACATTAAGTAATTATCACTATTTATTGTAATAAAATTCATGTCAGAAATGGATTTTCACACTAAGTTACCAAAAGAAAATGTTAATTTAAACAACAAATTAAGTTATCTTAAAACTGAAATAAATTTGCTAAGTTTTAAAAGTATTTTTCATCAATATGAAACAATAAACAAATTCTTGATGGTGGAAAAAGCTGAAAGTATTTTCAGTGTTTTATTTGAATATGATTTACGAAAATCAAATAAATTTAGTTTATAATTAATTGAAATTTATAGAAATTTTACTTGAAAAAAAAAAAAAAAAAAACTCACTGAAGAGACTATAAGAAAAAAAAAAACCTTTAATATATCAGACATTTTTCTTTAAAAGAATGAAATAAAAATGTATCACCTAATGAAATGCTACTAAATGATAAAATAATCACAGTGTAACAATCACAAAACAATGATGACAAACTAAATCAATACTTTTCTAACTACATGTAATCAACTAATTAGATCATAAATATTACAAGAAAAAAGAAATGATAGAAAATGTTCAATGGATGTGGATGTGTGTTTTAAGGAGGACACAAAAGTCACATGCAGAGAGAAAAATCAATAATTCAGTGTTAAGTCATATTGACATGACTAAAAGGAAGAGACATGCAAAAAAAAAAAAAGATAAAATAAGGGAGGCAATTCTTTATCAACTGCAGTGAACAAGCAGACAAAAAAAATGTGTGTGCCAATAACGAACCAATACTACTAACTGTTCCTTTCCTTTCTTTTGATAAAAAATATAGCAGTGTGTGTGTGATTATATATATATATATATATATATATATATATATATATATATATATATATACACATACATACATACATACAAGAAAGGAAAATAAATTAGCAGTATGTCTGGCAACCAGGAGTAGCCGTAGGACTAACTAGGGGTGTTTGCAAAGTACTTGCCTGAATTGCTCCGTTGGTCAGCTTAAGATACACAAGATATGCAAAGACATAGTTATTTCTTTTAACATTGTTTTTAGGTTAAATCAAATTCATGATAACAACCAATGCAAACACACATCAGGCAGATGATTCATTTTTTTTTTTTTTTATTTAAATAACAGCAAGCAAGAGCAGACGGACAGACCAACATGTCCCCACCCCCATAGCATCTATTCAGGTTGGATTATAGCTTCAATTATATCATGCATGAAACAGATTCAGAGAGGAAACACAAAGCTTTTTATATGATCTTCAATATCTAGGATCACAATTTTCTAATACCAAAAAAATTCATTGATGAATATAAAATATAGAAAAATGTTGACAAAAAATACTTTTTACCAATGAAAAATGATTATTCAGCTTTTATGTTCTACTTTAAAGTCTTTTACTTAACATCCAAAGCTTAGATATCAAGTTTTGTGAAAATGTGTGTTACACATAATAGATTTAAATACAAAGGGGAAGTTTCAAATTAACATGGTTCTTGATTGGCTTATTCATATTGATTTGTCAGAAATTGAATTTCAATGACTAAGGGAGAACTGTCACTTCAACAAAATTAGACAACGATTTGAAGAGTAATTGGGTAAGATTTCATAACAAGACAAAAATTAGGAATTGAACATTTTTAGTTTTAAAACCAAAAAGTCTCTATAAAAACCAGGGCTCATTGCTTAACAAACAAAATACATCCCACTATGTATTTTTGTCTTTTTTTTTTTTTTTTTTTTTTTCATATCTAAAGCAGATTTCAGGGAGTATTGACAACGAAGGAGTATTCCATACTCCAAGACCAATTTGACCCACAGATGGAACCAAAACAGGTACAATCACTCCAGGTCAGAATAGACTTGGGAGTTATGGCAATGAAGGAGTATTCCACACTCCAAGACCTATTTGACCCATAGATGGGACCATAACAGGTACTAATATTCCATACTCTTCAGATCTATTTGACCCATAAAAGGGACCATAACAGGTACTAATATTCCATACTCTTCAGATCTATTTGACCCATAAATGGGACCATAACAGGTACTAACACTTTAGGTCACTGACCGACAATAAGTGTTACGTTTAGAGTATGCGATTTACATGCAAATGCAATCACTATTATGGAACAGCTGTACTATTAGTCAAAAAACTGAAAATAAATAAACCCTTTTTTTTAATAATTCTTTTTGATTAGAAGAGTATAATCATCTTTTTTAACTTGAGATGAGTGTCAACATTTTAAATTTGATTATTTTTAATGCTACATTTTTTAGGTGTGAACTGCTATCAACAGATTATCAACCATATGGAATCTTGTTTCTATGATGAATTAAGACAGAAATTCTTCCAACCTGTAGCAGTGTTAGTACTTCTGTATGGCTGCACCAACTAAACTTTAACAAGGCACTTGCAGAAAAGTCCAGATGGGAGCAACATAAGGATGCTGGATGCTGTTTTGAACAAATCCTAGGAGCAGAACCTTCCAATACAGCACTTGTATGGCTACTTGCCATCCATCACAAACCATCCAAGTAAGATGACCAAAACATGCTGGGTTCTACTGGGGACGCAGTGGCATTCTCCTGTGGATTACTACACACGGACTCACCAGTGTTAGCCTACTAGTAAAGACCTACAGTCATCAGCTGTGAGCAAACACAGGGTGCTGTCAAGGGGACCTGCCAAGAATAAGTAGCAGTAGAGACAGATAGAAAGAGAGACAAGGGAATCCATGCTATCAACATGATTTGATGATGAATGCAGTATGCACAAGATTTACAGCTTTCATTCCAATTTTATCTTATTTTTAAGTTATAAAGTAGTTGGTTTTTTTTATTACCTTTCAAAAGAAATAAACATATTTTTTTCATTTCAAAATAAGGTAAATTTAACCTCCCTCCTCCCATCCCTATCTTCACCATAATTTATGAAATACAAAGAAGCAAGAAAAGCAATGGACAGCTTTCTAAAAAGACATATACACATTGACACCACAATACTTGAACATTTGAAGCTTCAGCCTTTTTTGGTTTGAGTGCAGTTACGCATAAAAACTTAGAAGCAACAAGACAACATTGGGACAAAATGGCTGACCAAAGCCCAAACTACAGCTGTAGCCGTTAGTGGCACATTTCTAACCAAAATGTCATTCATTTAAGAAAACAAAAAAATTATTCATAACAGTATCAACACTTGATATTAAATATTTAGAATTCCTTTTAAGTAGGGGAGAAAAAAAATAGATTATCAAGATTTTCTAAGTATAGATATAGTAACACTTATTGTCGGTCAGTGACCTAAAGTGTTAGTACCTGAACATTTTAATTGAATCTAGCAAATGTACTGAGAAAAAAAAATTATTTACTATGGTCTAATGTTATAAAACAAAATACTGTTCCATAATAGTTCACGTTGTATATAAATTTCATTGACTAAAAGTTAGTTTTTATAACACTAATGTTGAACTTTTTTTTCCTTTCATTCCACTTTTTTACCTCATAGGTTTAATGTTGAGAAATGAATATAAAAATTGACAATGCATAATAATGATTATATAAAAAGCTATTTTCTGTTACACTCGGTAATTTTGACTTTAATTCATAAAGATATGTTATCACTAATTTTTAATTTGAACCAAGATGAAGATTTTAATCTAAGTTATCTTTAAATGTCGTGTTTTGCATCCTTTAAATATCTTCAAAATGCAAATCTTCAAGTGGATCTGTGAATTTTATGAAAATAAGAGATCTTTTACAGCTAAGGCCAGAAACATTTTACAAAAACTGTATGCTTAATTGGAAGCAATGACTTACATTTAATTTATATTCTAATGTTTATTATGAAAATCTAATAGTAGACCAAGTGAATTATGAAACAAAAAAAAATCAAGATATATTAACCAAAACAAATCCTAAACATAGTAACTAATTAGTCACAATTTTTTACTCTATTCAAATCTTTAGTCCAGTATTGTTGTTACTCCACTAATAGTCTTATATTGAGAGACATCAGGAATTTGTAGACTTTTCTTTTCATACAAATCACATCAAACCCTCACAAACCACACAGTTAACAGATCAAGAGATTTGATACTGGACAAATTTCCTTAAGAAGACCAAAGAATGAAGCAACCAAAAACATTATGCAACTTAAAAAAACATCTATTGAACATTAGTTATGAATCAACTTAGTATCAGAAATTCATTTTGGTAGAAAATGTAGAAGAGATAAATAGAAAAAAATATCTTTCATGTACAGTATTTTAATACACAAAGTCTAGAAAATTAAATTTAATTCTCTGAAAAATGGAGGCAAAGAATTTAAATACATGTGTCTAGATTAATATCATATTACTTTTTAAAACAGTTGAATATACTAATAATTCTAATATAATAAAGTTATTCATATATTTAAAACAAATATTTAAAAAAGCCTAAACCATTCAAGACAAAGTAGAGGATTATTTCACCACCCACCAACCCTTTTAAAATTAACAGATGAAAAGAAAATACAAGAGTGCAAACAAGAAAGCCACCAGTGCCCACTAGAAGCCAAAAAAAGCTTAAGGAGAATAATAGCCATTGGTGATTATTGTTGCTTAAGATAGCCAACCAAAATATTTTCCATATGAACAGACAGTTAAAGAATTAAAAACTGTTAATGTCATCCATATTTGTTCATTGTTTGATCATTTCATAAATGAAATGAAGAGGGGGGAAAAAAAGGCCAAAAAAGAAAGAATATTAAAATGAATTCAAACTATCATCTGACAAAGTCTTAAAATCCTGAAAAAAATAAAAAATAAAAAAACTTAAGAAAATGTACAAAAATGGTCATGTTTATAATTAGCTTTTTAAAGTACCATTAAAACCAACAATTGTAAACAAACATTTTTTTTTGTTTTCTTTCCTTTCAGATGAGTGCAACAAGAAATAACTAAATGAATAACTAAGAGACATGATTCTTATTAACACTGAAATGATCAGTGATAGATATGGGACCAGTTGACACAGAAGTACAATATATGTATAATATGTTGGAAAATTAAGTATGCACTTTCCTAAATACTGTGCTTATTTGGCTTTCTTATATATATATATATATATATATATATATATATATATATATATGTGTGTGTATACTTAGGCAGCAAATCATTATCTAAACAGGTTTGGTTAAATACTGCAGATTGTTTCTTTTTTTATAATCTTCAAGTGAAGACATTCAAGTCTTTTTACTTCTGGGTCAAGTCGGTATCTGGAAATAAAAAAAAATAAAAAAATAAAAAAAAAAACTATATTAACCCAAGTGCTTTCGACCATTTTGCTGGTCATCTTCAGGGCTTGTGTAAGAACTTGAGCTAATATAGGTTTCTTTCTTTACCAACTTGTCTCAGAAGCAAGAAGACTAGGGAGAAGACTTGAATGTCTTCACTTGAAGATTTTAAAAAAGAAACAACCTGCAGTATTCAATCAAACTTGTTTAGAGATATATATATATATATATATATATATATATATATATAGGCAACTATTAACAAACATTTTTCTGTTTTATGTTAAAAACTTAAGCTAATAAGATTGAAGAGTTATTTCTTTTCATATGAGTGCAACAAGAAATGAATTAAAGAGCCATGATTCTTATTAACAGTGAAATGATCAATAATCATATGTTAAACAGAAACATTTTGTTTTTCTTATAATAGAAACAAAAAAATAAATACCAAATATCAACTAAGTCCTACATAAAGTTTAATATAAAATAAGTTTTTCATAATTCAATTTTAGGCAGTTATTCAAAATAGTCATGTGCCAACATTGACGACAGATCTCTTGAAAGTCCCTTAAAATATATTGAGAAATAAGCCATTTTTATATATTGATTTCAACACTAGATCAGATAGATACACTTTAGAAGAATCAACCTTCTTTAACATGGAAATCTATACAAATGTTCTTTTATTTCAATATTCAATATATATATATATATATATATATATATATATATATTAATATTATATATTAATGCTTTATATGCTATGAGAAAAAAAAGTTTTAAAAAAGCAGTAATTACAGAAGAAAAATTTTTACTAAAATCTTATAAGGATAGAAGAACTGTGAATAAAAGTTTTTGCATAAAAAAGAGTACTCAATGCTATTATGACAGAACAGGTATAAAACCTATAAATAAAATGTCCATGATTATATACATACATATATATATATATAGAAGACCAATTGACACCACAAAAGTACAATATATGTATAATATGTTTGAAAATTTTGAAAGTATGCACTTTCCCATATACTTATTTGGTTTTCTTTTTTTTTTTTTTTAAAAAAGGAAGACATTTTATTTTATATATATATATATATATATATATATATATATATATATACATACAAAAAAAAAAAAAAAAAAAAAGCAACAAGCAGACCAGTAAAAAGATTTTGGCAAAACAATTTTTTTTATCATTTTAAATTTTTTTTGCTGAAATTTTATATATATATATATATATATATATATATATATATATATATATATGGCCAGTTGATATATACAACAATATTGCAGTCCAACACTTTACAATGATGGCATAGGGAGTCCCCCTAGTTAACATAAAAGAGCATCATATGAATAAGACTGCAAATTGCATACACTCTTTTGCATATATTATGCATATATGGTGCTCTTTACAGCAACTAGCCTATATATATAACATTTTTATATAAAATCTAAAATATTTTTGTCTAATACTTTTTACAGTTGGTGATGCTTATATATATAAAAACATACCTTCCTTTTTTTAAATAAAAAAAAAAAAAAAAAGAAAAAATGCAAAGTAATCAACAATGAAAATCACATAAGAATAGGCTTAATATCATTCCATCCTTAAGTTCTTAGTAATAAAATTGAAATACAAAATAAAACTCTAATTATAAAGCAGTAATTATTCATATACATTAATTAATTAAATTTCAATCACGGTACAATTTCAAAATGAAACCAAAAGAAACAACCTCATTTAACAAAGATATCTTTTTGCATATGAACTTCAGAATGAAAATAAAGACCTTTTTAAATGTTTACATTTATTTTTAAAAAAACAAGAAAAAAAAAAAAAGGTGGGGGGCACATAAATTTTCCAAGAATTCTTTTTAGTTACATCACCCAACAAGAACAGAATTTGCATAGTAAAGGAAATTTTGAAAAATCCTAAATGCTGTAAACCAAAGTTAGAAGGCAATATTTTGTTAGGAACACAATATGCAAAGAATATCCTCCTTTTTGATGTCAAAACGAAATATTTCAATAAAATAAAAATTAAAAAATTTAAAAAAGCAACACTAAACAAAAATTAATTAGAAAAGAAAAAGAAAACAAAAAATGAATGAAACCAAAATAAAAAGCAAAAAAAAACGAAAAGTAAAAAAAAAAAAATTATTAAAAAACTTACTTGAACAGATTTCTCTTGGTTAGATATTTTCATTTTGAATTCATCAATCTGTTAAAAAAATGTTAAAGTTGTTTCAACAAATCCAGTGTGTGTCATATCAGGAAAAAAACATTCAATCGCCAGTTGCATGTGTAAACACATTCACTCTCCATTTGCCTAGGTAAACAAACATTCAATCATCATTTTCATGTGTAAACAAACACATTTCCAAAACTATGATCAAGGTGTCTCTCAATCTAATCCTCAAAGTTTAATCCAGTATCTAAAACATTATACATACACACACAATGTTTTGGATATTTTTAAATAGATTATAAAAGATAAAACTTAAATGAAATAAATCTAAGTACCAGAAAGATAAGAGAAAAATATTTCAGTATCTAATTAGTAATTTGAACTATGATTTAAGAGAAATGCAGATCTGGTATGAATTTAATATTTTGATTTTCCTATCTACTTTTAGATCGTATTCAAATACACTAAATTCTTTGGTTCTTTTTATCATACACAGAAAATCTAAAATATACAAAATCATCCTTTAATTTTTTAATATTGCATCCAATAGAAAGATTGGAAACCAAATGCATGAATTCAAGTTTCAACATTTCACATATGCCAAGGAAATAAATTTATATATTTGCTATCAATATTATCATAAAAGTCTGGTCAACTAAATTTTTTGTCTGAATTTCTCACATGAAAAAGAATCTTTATTATACATAAATGTAATTAAACTAGTGTCCTCATATTGGTTGTTATTATAGTCTAAAATGTTTCAGCAGTTGTACACTTTGACTTTTTTCAGGTTTCTGGTTTCTTTGTTTAATGGCATATCAACCTTTGTAGGTTATTTAATGCCAAAGAAATTCGCCAAGAAGAACAGTAGTGGTACTATTTAACCCATAGCTGGGAGAATAAGGGGGTTCATACCTTTCCCAAGGGTATTTGCCCAAAAGTGAACGTAATAGCACGACTGGATTACAAATTTGCTTACTACAATTCTGCAGTCCATTGATTTAAACATTACACCACGAGGACACCCCCAGACTTTTTACAGGTGTTTTGTAACAGTTGATAACTTTCAAGGAAATTTGGACAGAAACCTTTAATTAATCCACAGCGGTAGATTATTCTCATTCCACTGCTTTTACTTAATCCTTAGAACTCTGAGTCTTGCACCCTGGGCTCCTAGCTTGAAAAAGGTTCTAATCTGTTACAAGAACAGAATTTGCATAGTAAAGGAATAATCTGTTACACTATACATGCCTTTAAATAACGGGTTAAACCATTCAATAGACAACTTAAAATATATTCAAAAATAGTAAAATTATATTTACAATTGTAACATTTCATCAGCAACAGTGAAGCAGAATACCCTGGTCAAAATTCTGACCACCCAGATTTATGCGACTATTAAATGACACAAATCCTGGCTGCTTGGGTTCAAAGGGTTAATCGATATTACATATCAGTTAATTTTTCTTTTTATGATATTACTTGTCTATCATAACTAGTTTAGTCGATAAAAAATGTTGATCAAAACATGCCTAGTTAGTCATAAGTACAAAAGCAGACTAATTGATTTTAACAGCATGTCAACTTGTCTTGTTATTTTATGCTTTGAGGTTATGCTTTGTATTATCTAATACAAATAATTTTTAAGCTGATCAATTTAATCTATAGATGGGATCTTAACAGGTACAACTGCAGGTCAGAGTGGACCTGGGAGTAATGACAATGAAGAGGTAATCCACACTCAAAAGATCTCCAGAACTGGAGACTTACCATCAAATGCAGTTTAGAGTCATATCCAGAACACATTCCTATTTTTTTTTTTTTTTTTTTGGTGGGTGAGGGTCTTATCCCTCTACAGAAGATTCAGTCAGTATATTCTAATGCCTGCCAACAAAATAATTCAACCCCAAAGTGGATAAGCACAATATACACTGGCTCAGTGAAAAAAAACAAAAAAAAAACAGACAAGCATGATCAAACAGAAGAATTAATAGATACAAAGTATTTTTTAAACAACAATCTACCCCCATGAATTGAATAAAAGGTTTGAAATTTACAGATGGTTACAAATTATGTAAGACACTCAAAGAAGGCCTGAGAATACATTGGTCAAACTGTTGTGACTATAATATCAACCAAGATAAGGACACCAGTTCTGGGAAAATCAATATTTAAATCAATTCTTGTTTTGTATCACATGATTCTTTCATTGTCATTACATGTTCCGAGAATAAAACTTGCACAGTGAGCAGCTATTTATATGATTATATTAGATGAGATAATTGGAATTAAAGGCAAATTTAATTCACAATATTTTCTCATTAATGTTAAATTAAATTAGGTCATTTGGTTTTATGGCATATCAACCATTGATAGTTATTTAATGCCAAATCATATATTAGATGAATCATATGTAAATGAATACTTTGTAGGTAACATTTTAAAGCTCTATTTGCCAGTTAAATGGTTAGTTGGTTTGTTGTTTTGTAGTATATTAACCCTTATTGGTTATTTAATGCAAAATCCAGTTTATTAACATATATATGATTTGTAAGTGAATAGTTTAACATTTTCCTTAACTTAGTTTAACATTTTCCTTAACTCATTTGTTTGCATATTGTTCAATGTTTTCAAGTATTGTTATTTATTATTTACACACAGTTAAATGGTTTAAAGCATAGAAAATGATTAAATATTTCTATTTGATCAATGAGACCCTAACAGGTAACAACCACTCCAGGTCAAAGTGAACCTGAGAGTAATAGTAGTGAAAGGGTAGTCCACATACCACAAAGCTCCAGGACTGGAACCTCACAATCAGATAGTTTAGTGTTATATCCAAGACACCTTTGAGTGGGAGGGTATTACCCCTCTGCAGAGATGCTATCAGTGTATTCTACAACACCAACTGACTGGGCTTTCTCATTAATGTATATTAAAAAAACTCTGTACCTTATAATGCTGAGTGTTAAGCAAGGAAGTATTAAGAACCATTTTTGAGTCTTTGGTATGACTTGACCAGGGATTAAACCTGGTTTCCCGGCCCATTGGGGGAGCTACTTACATAGATATATGTAGTTTTTTCTTCAAAGAAAGATAAAGGGGGGACATCTCCACTCTAGAAGGAACCCCTCTTAAACTAGTAAACAAATTCACGTACCTAGGAAGCAGCGTCGAATCAACCGAAAAGGACATCGAAACGAGGTTAACGAAAGCATGGACAGCTATCAATAGGCTATCGACTATATGGAAATCAGACCTAACCGATAAAATGAAACGCAGTTTCTTCCAGGCAGCGGTCACATCGATACTGCTATATGGATGCACTACATGGACGCTAACAAAACGGCTGGAGAAGAAACTAGATGGCAATTACACAAGAATGCTGCGTGCAATCCTGAACAAGTCCTGGCAGCAACACCCCACAAGACACCAACTGTACGGCCACCTGCCCCCTATCACGAAAACTATTCAAGTTAGGCGAACCAGACATGCAGGACATTGCTGGAGAAGCAGAGATAAACTCATAAGAGATGTACTCTTATGGATCCCCACACACGGCCGCGCAAAAGCAGGACGACCAGCACGAACGTACATTCAGCAGCTATGTGAGGATACAGGTTGTTGTCCTGAAGACCTGCCTAGGGCGATGAACGATAGGGAGGAGTGGCGAGAGAGGGTCAGGGATATCCGTGCTGCCAGCACGATATGATGATGATGATGATTTATTTATCTATTCCAATAAAACCATCTTTCTTTGAGCAAAGAGACAGTGCAGCATTTTTTTTCTTTAATTAATACTCTCTACAACAATTATTTGAAAATGTGGTTTGACAGTTTTTAAAATTGTAACCATAGCATTAACATTAAAATATTTACCATCAACCAGTAAATCAAATATGAACTTCATGCCTCCTTGCTTAGCACTCAGCATTATAAGGTATGGATCAAGAGTGAGTGGAGCAATCCAGGAAAAAGTAGCAATCTCCCCAACACCTTGTGTAGTAACTACTCAAAAGGAGTCTTCAGGTCACCCTCAACTACAGTCAGCCAACTTATACATATATATACATACAGTAATGGCCATAAGGGTACATATCATATAGAACTGGCAGGCCTCCTATGACTACCAAACAGGAAGATCGGATGATTGTTAAAATGTCTTTAAAAGTTAGTTTCGATACAGCAACGTCTATTTCTCGCGCATTTTGTGAGCCAACAGAAAAGCCAATCTCTCAAAAAAACTGTCTCTCATAGATTAAATAAGGAAAAATTAGTGGCTTGGATTCCATGTCACAAACCTTTGATTTCAAATAAAAATCAAAAGGTTCATCTTGACTTCGCCACAGAGCATATCCTGTGGACAGAGCAACAATGGAGTATGATTCACTTCAGTGATGAATCTAAATTCAACTTTTTGAATCTGATGGTAAGAGGTTTATAAGTTATAAAAATGGGGTATGCTTACCTCCTCAATGCATTAAGAAAACTGTGGAATTTGGAGAGGGGAGCCTAATGGTGTGGGGGATGATTTCTTCAGTGTGAGTAGGACACGTTTTCATGGTAATATTAATGCCAGTGTTTATAAAGAATTTATTTGCCAGCATGCTCTTCATCATTTACGCAAAGTGACAGTTGAAACTCCAATATTTATGCAAGACAACACACCTTACCACAGAGCTAAAACAGTGTTAAGTTTTCTTGAAGAGGAAGGAATAGCTGTTATAAAGTGGCCACCACAAAGCCTAGACATGAATCCTCTAGAGAATGGATCCAAAATCATAGGAGAGAAAGCTCAGAAGAGAAATCCTCAAAATATTGATGATTTATGGGGTTTTCTAAAAGAAGAATGGGAAAATATCACTACCACTTTTTGTAAGAAGTTAAGAGGCTCGTGTTGTTGAAGATGCAATGAGGTAATCTAATACAAAGAAAAATTCACTAAATATTGAATTTTTCAAGAGTTTATATATTGATCTAACAAGGATTTATGATTCATTCCTTAACTTTTGACCAGGGCAAAATGTATATTTTCATTTATTCAGTTGACTATTAATTTACTGTAAAAGAAAATTTAGAAAACTTTATATGTAATAAATGCATATATGTTCCAAGTATATTTTGCAAAAATCTCAAATGTACATGCAAATTTTTTCAAGTAAAAATCATTTAAATATTTGCTGTTCCATTCTTTAACTTATGGCCGCTACTGTATATATATATATATATATATATATATATATATATATATATATATATATATATATATATTTGAGGGTGACCCGAAGGCTCCCTTTTGAGTAGTTACTACACAAGGTGTAGGCGAGGTCGCTACTTTTTCCTAGATTGCTCCACTTACTCTTGATCCGTACCTTATAATGCTGGGTATTAAGCAAGGAGACATCAAGTTCCATTTTTAGAGTCTTCAGTATGATTCGACCGGGGATTGAACCCAGGTCTCTCGGATCATTGGCAGACACTCTAACCATTATGCCAATGGGCTGGTTTTACTTATATATATATATATATATATATATATATATATATGTGTGTGTGTGGCTTCAAAATCTTTAATAACTAATCCATTTAAAGCCCAGTCAGCTAGGGCAGCAGAATACACCAACTGCATCTCTGCAAAGGGGTAAGACCATCCCCAATGAGTGTCCTGATATGACATCAAACCATCTGATGATGAGGCTCAAGATTTGGGGAATGCGAAGTACCCACTTCATTGCCATTGCTCCCAGGTCCACTCTGACCCAGAATGGTAGCATCTACTGGGGTCTTATCTACAGGGCAAACAGAACTGTGTGCAAACAAATGGCCGATGTCAAATAGTGACAGTTATATAGAAATACTTCAAACTATTTATAGGCAAAAAAAGGGCTCAGCAAAATGTGTTTACAAATCATATATATTCAAAATATGTATAGACAGGATTTGGCATGAAATAACCTACAATTGTAAATATGCCATAAAACTAAACCAAACTAATTCATTTAAATCAACATTCATATGCCAAATGTTTTTTACCTTAACATACACTTTTGCTATGTTTTTAATGTGGATGTTAAATTAGCTCAAATAACAATGCAATGAAGCAATGTACTGAGCCAAGTCATTTCAAAGAAAAACTCAGTTAATCAGAATAAACATAGCAGGAACAAAGTTAAGACCTTCAGGATATAACTAAAAAATGTTACTTTCTAATCTATCAGTAAAAACAAACCAATTTTCAAAATCTTAAGAGACATATTTCTTAACCCTTTTCAGTCTATTTTTATTTCTAAATTCTATCAGTTTTAATGTAACTCAAATTTAAATTCTGAAAAAAAAGAAAAAATAATAATAATAATATAGTATATACCCCTCAATGGCCCGGTAAGGGTTAAATATGAAATAGTGTATAGATTAATTCAAAATACCAAAATGCCCCTACCCTATAAAAATTACCATAAAGAAATTAATTCTCCAAATCATTTCTTAATCAACACACCAAGGTGTAGGGGAGGGCGCTACTCCATTCCCTGGATTGCTCCACTTTACCCTTGAACCGTACCTTATAATGCTGAGTGTTAAGCAAGGTGGTATCAAGTTCCATTTTTAAAGTCTTTGGTATGACTCGACCTGGGATTGAACCCAGGTCTCCCGGGCTATTGGCGAACACTCTAACCGGGTAATATCTCTTATATTCCCTTCTAAAGAACGAAAGTGTGTGTGTGTGTGTATATATATATATATATATATATATATATATATATATATACACACACACACATTAATAATGTAGTTTGCTATATCTATTTATTAAAGAGTGCTCCATATCTAAGTTACGAGAGCATGGACACAGAATCATTGGCACTAGGTGATCATCATTGGTCCAATAATCATATGAAAAACTGACAGTCACTAAGGAACATTAACAGCATCTATTGTGTGTGTGTATTTGCTTTTTTTTTTTTTTTATAAATTAAGTCCTTATCCAATGTACAAATTATTGTGGTAGTTATTTTACAAATAACCTTTATAATGCCTAGTGGTCTATAGGTTAAAAGAGAAAGATTCCTGCCAATCTTTTAAAAAAAACAAAAAAAAACACTTTCATTACATTTAAAAAAAATAAATGAATAAATAAAAATTTGCAAGTATTAAAAAATATTAAAGCTACAAAGAAAGCCAGATAAAATTTTAAAAAATGCAAGATTTTTCAACATGCTCTTCAAAAGAATTGATATCAATTCTTGAGAAGATTTAAGCAACCAAATATCAAATAAAAAAAATGAAAATAAAAAGAATAATTAAATGGCATGCAAATAGCATCTTTCTTTGAAAACCGAAAAAGGAAAATTTTATTTTCACAGCAAAATAAAATAAATAATTCAAAAAAAGAAAAACTTAAGAGAAATGTTGAAATCCATGTATATTTGGTAAAGTATTTTCTTAGCAAAAAAAGTTTTTAAAAACTTTATTATTTGTGGTCACTAGGGCCAGATTTAAATTTTAAGAGGTTCCTGGGCTAATAGAATTTGGGGTCCCTTCATCACATCCCATGCCTATTTTTTTTTTAAATCCATCAAATTTAAACAACCAATTAAATCTGAAAATAAACAAATCTGTTCTTATATATATATTTTTTTTTAATTTTTTATCAGGGGTCCCTCAAGTCTTGGGCCCTTTGAGCTGCAGCCCATACTTGACCATATGTAAGTCCAACACTGGTTGTCATCAAAAGTTGTTTTTTTTTTTAAAGATCAGCCATAACCACATTATTAATGAAATGCTTTTGAAATACTCAATAATTTCAATGAAATTGAATGAAAGTTGTTCATTTTATATGTCATGATAAAAATCAAAACAGAGTCATTTAAACAACTATCAAAAGAAAAAAAAAACCTTGAAATTTTGTCAAATCACCAAAAATCTCCTTAAGGTAAAAAAAGGAACATTTTTCACATAAACAAAGCTTTTAATTTTTTTTTAGTAGTAACATATTTTACACATATGAAACAATCACAATTAGTAAGATCATAATATTTCAAGGTCACTATTATCAGAATGAGCGATTATATCTGACATTACTGTCATCCTCCCTAAAGATTAGAATTTTCAATAAGGAGTTCCATTTGGAATAAAATTTTATTTCTGTCCACCAAAGTCAGAGAAAGAAAAAAAAATTCAATTCACTTTTTGTAGTCATTACAGATTTCAGTACATGACCAGAATATCCAATCAAGGAAAATATTTTCAGTAATGAACAAAATAGATTATATAAGAATGTAATATTTATATTCGCCATCCAGATAAGTTTCTATCATTACCTTCATTTTGTTCACCAAACATATAGATTTAAAAACTACAAATCACCCATCCACTATTTCTTTAGTCTTTCCCTCCCCCAACTACTCAGATGATGACAACTTATAGTCCATTGCTAATATATAATTTTGCAAACTAAAATGTAACTGATTGATTACTCTAAATACCAAGACGAAACGTCTTGGGTTACTTTATGCCATTAGGTTAGGGACTTACAATCATTGTATGTTTATATTCAAATTTTTTGTGTAGATATTTCTGAAGAGGCTTCCTTTTTGTACAGGGCCATATCAAATTGCACTAATTTTTAAATAGATCAACTTGATCCATAGAAAGAAATCTAATAGGTACTACAATTCCAGATAACCACAAACCTATATACTCAATAGATCTCCAGAACTGAAGCCTCACCATCAGATGCAGTTTAGTGTCATACCAAGGACACTCAGTTTTTGGTGGATTTTATACCCCTCTGCAGAGGATACATTCAGTATATTCTAAGCCCTGATGAGAGGGCTATAAAATCTGTTTAAAGAGGGGGGGGAAAAAAAAAAAAGGGAAGAAAAATATAAGGAAAGGACTTAAACTTTGGCAAATCTAGATGGTGAATTTTTGTCATTTTTACAGTAGTTTAATGTAAGGCATTTTCCTACTGGCTACTCATTGACCAATTCAATGTTAATATACTGAAAAGGACCCAAAGTGGTAGTGGAATATGTAAAGGTTGTTTTGCCAAATATAATTAAAAGTGAATATTTTATTGTTTTCATGATCTTGTACTCTGACACACAATTCCTGATGAAATTATCATATTTTGTTTGGGTTTTTTTTTATGTATGATTAATTGACTTGTTTGAAAATACCCTCTACTTTGCAAATTTTCTGAAAATAATTTGCCCACTCTACAGGGACGAAAAAGAAAAATGATCTGCCTGTGAAAAAGTTAACAAGACATCAAAAATAATGCAGGGTCTGGAAAACAACTACATCTAAAAACTACAAGCCAACTAATTAGACATAATCTTCTAAGCTATTCTACACACTGAAACTTTACCTACAGTGAAAAAAAAATTAAACGTGCATGTATATATATATATATATATATATATATATATCCTTGATTAAGTATTAGTATTTATGACATGATCACATCAACTCACCTGACGCTGTTCTTCATCACACTTGTCTTTCATTTCCTTCACATTACTCTCCAAGTTGGAACGCTTAGAGAGAGAAGGGGAAACAATTAAAAAAGGAAAAAAAAGAGAAAAGAAAAAAGATAAATTAGAAGATGTAGGAAAATAAAATGGTAAAGTTTGCTTTCCATATTTAATAGTGGGTGGGGGGAGAAAGAGGGAGAGAACTGTCAACATCAAGCAGACAGAATCAATACAAGTCAATTAATTTCAATAGATGTAACATCCCATGTCTGTAGTTTATTTGTTAAATATAAATAGCAGCTATGGGAGTCCAAAGGATAATAATTTCAGTTCCTTTGTAGAAAGAAAAAAAAAAAAAAAAAAAAAAAAAAAAAAGAGAGAGAAAAAAATTAAGGTAAATGTCTGACATTTCTTTGCCAAGAAGAATCTAGCTAATTTGTTGACAACACTTTATCGCCACAGAAAATTCATCCCAACCTTGTTTAACCAATCAAAGAAATAAAAACTGATTTCGTCCCAAAATTCCCACAGGATAATAAACTCAATTTCACTACTCTTGCTACTATAGCTGTCAATAGCATAGTGGGGATGAATATATTCATCAGTAAAAAAAAAAAAATCAGTAAAAAACAAGAAAAGAGCGTTAGGTTATGTATTTTCTATAGCTACGGCTTGTTAGTGACAGCAATCCATACCAAGAAGCAAAAATCTTGAACAATTCAAATGTTCTGATAAAGAACCTAACTTGTTCAGTATTTGGTGAACAGTTATATTCCATGAAGCTAACATTTATAATTGGTTTGATTTCTTTGGTTTTAATGGCATATCAACCTTTGTGGGTTATTTAATGCCAAAGTCATCCTTATAGAATAACAATAGTGATACTATTTAACCCATAGCTAGAGGGATAAGAGAGTTTATATTTTTCCCCCGAGGGTATTAGTCTAAAAGTGAACCTAAAAGCACAACTAGAGTTTGAACTCACTCACTACAATGTTGCAGTCTGATATGTTAACCACAACACAACAGCAACTCCACCCATTACAAAAGGCACAAGATAAACAAATGAAAATCAACCAATCTGAGAGAAAAATGCAAGAAAATACATTACTTATCTCTACTAGTAATACAGATTTTATCATTATCATTACACCGAATCTTTTCAATATTCTGCTAATAACAAACAGAATAAGATCTAATATTAACCCCATTTATGTAGTAATATTACATTACTAATAATTTATGTAGCAAACACTCAGCATTATAAGGTACGGATCAAGGGTAAAGTAGAGCAATCCAGGGAAGGAGTAGCGCCCTCCCCTACACATTGGTGTAGTAGCTATCGAAAAGGGAGCCTTCGGGTTACCCTCGACTATGGTCGCCAACTTTACTTACTTATTACACTACTAATAATACTACAATCATTACAACTGGCTCATTGGCCTAGTGGGTAGAGTGTTTGCCAATGGTCCAGAGACCAATGGTCCCAAAGACCCCAAAAAATGGTACTTGATACCTCCTTGCTTAACACTCAGTGTTATAAGGTACGTATCAATGGTAAAGTGGAGCAATCCAAGGAAAGGAGTAGTGCCCTCCCCTACACCTCAGTGTAGTAGCTATTGAAAAGGGAGCCTTCAGGTCACCCTCGACTACAGTCACCAACTTTACTTTACCTTTAATAATATTACACCAAATCTTTTCAATATTCTGCTTATTAAAAACTGAATAAGATCTAATCCTTGTAGTGCAGAGAGCAAATTAAGTCAAATATATATAATACATAAGCAATAAGATGAAACTTTAATCCACATTAAAGATTTTGAATCTTGTGCAGTATATCCTCCAAAAGTGTCTTGAATTCGATATACTCCTGCACTAGAAATAAAAAAAAATACTTTATTATTTTTCAAACAATCATTTTGAAAAGTATCAGAGACTACAAAATTCTCTTCTAAACACACTTGTGTGATATATCCCCTCCCCATTGTACAAGATCCAATTTTTTTTTTTTTCCTTTAAAGGTTTTAATTCTTTTCAGAATGTTTTGTAGAATTGTAAAACTCCAATAAAAAAATTTTTATTTGAAAACTTTTTTTATCTATCAGAAGTGCATTCCAGCAATTAAATTTGTTACCAAATACACCACATGAAAAGGTTTAATTAAACATTGAAGATTGAATAATTATTCACAAACATTCTGCTCTGTAAACCTACCTCTATCTTTTTTCCACTCTGGTATAGATTGATTGATTGATTTTAGCAGCATGTCAACTTATCTAGGGTTATTCTATACCTCGAGGTTAGAAAATCATATTCACTATACATTCATATTTATATTTTTGTGTAGTTGTTTCTTTTGAATATTTTTTTTTGCACCTGTTCCCTATAAAATATAAACAATTTTAAAACAAATCTATTTGACTCCTACATGGGATCCTAACATGTACGACAACTCAAGTTTAGAGTTAACCTTGGAGTAATGGCAACAAAGGAGTACGCCATGCTCCCCAGATCACCAAAACATCCATCAGATGCAGTTTCGTGTCATAGTCAGGAAACCTCTTTTGGGAGAGATCTCACAGCAGAGAACAGAACATATCCAAAGCCTTGTCAAAAAAGCAGCTCTGGTATAGTTAAATCAATGTATACTATGAGAGTTAAGAATGAAGCTGGTATTAAATTATGGTGAAGATACCAGTAAAAAGAAGACATTGACCATACCATAATGGTTGGCATGTTTGACAGACCGACTTGTTCATGCAAAGAGTTTGTTCCTCATCAGGTGCCTCATATATGGCTTAAAACTAAACTAGCTGAAGATTCAAAATAAATCCTGTAGCATACCTCAAGGTTAAAATAGTTACATATTTCCAACAAGTGTCAGTGGGTTTGAACACAGACGGACACTGGTGGGAAAAAGCTAAAATTTTAGATGCTGACTTTCTAGGTAAGCAGACAGACCAACCCTCTTTGGTTGATATAACATTCCTCTTCACCTCATTTGGCCTTGGACCATACTAATCTAAGCCTAGCAAATACCAAAATATTGACTTAAAGCGAAGAAAAGCTTTTATCTAGGAAGTAGCTCTTCAGAATTTAAGAGTCAAAAGCAAAACTAACAAAAATTCAACTTAAAAAAAAAAAAAAAAAAAAGGCCTTTATTCTATAAAGGAAGGTCCAAAGTAATACCTCCTATTTCAATGGAAACTGAAATGCAAGGAACATAACAGCATTGATTAGAGATAATTTTTTAGCTACAAAACCTTATTTTTTCCATGTAGTCACCACCACTGGCAATTCATTTTTACTATGCAATGCTCATAAGAGATTGCATGAAAAATAACATCTATCTTATTAAGTTATCCTCTAAAATCAGAAACATGGAGATGGTATGGCAGTAAATGTTGAGTGTTGTTGCCCTTAAACCATAATTATTTGGTTCATTAGAGATAGCAGCAAAATCGAGTCTGACACAAAAGCAGACATGTTTCATTGAATCCCTCCATATGGAAAAACAACACCCAATGAGAGCCACTAATATTTCCTGAAGTTTTTCAGAGAACAAATGGTGAATGTGAGCAGAGTTAGGCAGAGAATGATAAATTTCAGCAGAAGAGACCAGATTTGAGTGACAAACCATGTTTTGGATGGTCCTACAAAGTTATCACTACACGCAAAATCAAGAGTGCCATGATTAGTTCATAGACACATTTTGAACCAATGCAAGATGACTATATGGAAAACATTTTCCTGACAACACAATTACTATCGCTGTGAAAACATACATCACTTATACAAGGGCAGAATTTTTACCATTTTTTTTCTCTCAGAACAAAGGTTTCAAAGAGAATTTTCATGGCTTCAAAATAAATAAATTTAAGAGGATAGCTCCTCAGGTGGAGCTAAAAAAAAAGTCCTACTCCCAAATTCATCACTAATATATATCTTATTAAAGATGACAGACAAGGATTTGGAGTTGAGTTTTTCTTCAGCCTTTTCATGCTTGTGAGTGAGAAATTGCAACCAAGAATGAAGACCTCTTAATGATTATCCAACATTTCTGATTCTGTAACCCAAATATATGCATTTTTGTCCTTTGTTAGTCATTGTCAAAGATGTGGGTATAACCAAATCATAGATCATGAGATGACTTATACATTCAATGAATATTTTGGATGAAAACATTTATCATGTGCAATTTATGTTGTGTTTGAATGTGCACTCTATTGGTACTGAGTTTGAATGGGAAGAATTCACAGATCAGAATCACATGACTATGAATCCTCAAGGCTTTAGAACTATGCACCTATGTTATATTTTGACCTTCGACCCGGCCCAAAAATACTATTCCAAGGTAATACACCGGAAGGAAGTGACACATTCCAATGGCCAGTAATCGAAAGAGATCACGTGGGCAGATTAAGGCTTATGATATGGGACAAGGTGAAGGTCCCATTGTGCCATTACAGTCATGCACTGGAAGAGAGTAACCTCAGAACTGCATGACAGTTATTTCCGCTTGATGACGATTCAACATTCGATTTCAAAGATCCAGTAGGCGATCGTGTGGGCGTTGAGTTATTATTTAACTCAGTTGAGTTTGGGTCCCAGAGCAGTTGCCAGCAGACTTCCAGACAGTAGAGACCAGATGTGGTAAGGAAGGCCATACCCGACCGAGGGGGCCCTCGGAAAGCCCCAATGGAGTGGACCCCAAAATCAGGAGAACAAGAAAGACACAACGTGACGGTCATAACAGTGGGGTCAAAATATGAAGTTTATGTTCGGTCTCTAGCATCCTCTCACATGCAACTTTGAACAACCCTTTCGAACCCTTGCAATAAAGCGAGAGGTAAATATTTTTGTAAAGAAGTCTTCCTGCGTCCTTTCTTCATGCGTCGTTTATTACTGCGTCTGTTATTGCATCGGTATGTATCCAGTATATATATGTATGCAACACCTATGTCAGGTGCATTTAAGTATCATAGCTCCTAAATGAAAAGAGATTTTGGTAAGTGTTGGGGGTGTATGTTCTTTATAAGAATGTTTTTTAGTATTAGGAGTCTTTTTTTGCAGCTTGTTCTATACAGGATTTATGCATTATCTAAAAATTTTCTAATATTTCTGGAGGTGTAAAATGTGTTTATGGATGTTTATATTAATGGTGCTAGCATTAGGTAAATTACAGTCAGCAGAAGTGGGTAGTGGCTGTATTTTGGAAAAATTATCAAAAAGCCTCTATTTTCAGTTGCGATATCTAGCTCACAAATATGAAAAAGCTAATTAAAAAAAACTCAACTCTGAATCCTTGTCTAGGAAGGAGTCCTAATGGTGTAGTAGCTAAAATGCTGGATTGAATTATCATAGCAAGAAAATTTGAACTCCAGTCAAGCTATTACATTTACATATGGTATAATTCCATGGCGTTCTATACTACTAGTATAGAATGGCATATGTAATACCCTTGGGAAAGGCATGAACTCCCCCCCCAGTATGGGTTAAATACTGTCCTTTTACAAAGATGGCTTTGACATTATATAACTCATGAAGGTAAGTAAAGGAACTGAAACCTTTATCTGTCATCTTTAATAAAATTTACAACCAAAAACACACTTTCTATATATATATATATATATATATATATATATATATATATATATATATATATATATTGAAGTGATAATTAGTGGTGAATCTGACAATATAATAGAAATATATGGAAGGTTGGATGAATCAAAATTAAAACAGTTTTAGAAGGCACAATATTTCGTTATTTTATTTGAGCCTGAAAAGGTCTTAAAATAAAATAAAAGAACAAAATATCACACCTACTAAACTTGTTGTAAGTGTCTGATTTATCCAACCTTCCACATATTTCTATTTGAGATATATATATATATATATATATATATATATATATATATATATATATATATATGTGTGTGTGTGTGTGTGTGTGTGTGTGTGTGTGTGTGTGTGTGTGTGAGTGAGAGAGAGAATGTGCGAGAAATGTACTGGATATAATATCAGACAAAATAGTAAGAAAAAAACTTTAAAATCTGAAGTTGGTCTCAAGAATGTTTTATTTTCTGCATAACATCTCACTCTTAATTACATGAGCATTTTCAAACCCAACTAGCCAAATATCACAGGTAAAAAAGCATAAGCAATACCTGTGTGGAAAAAATGTTTTGTAGCTGAAGACTAGCTCTATCCAATGGCATCAGACTTCCTGTATTTATTGTAGTTTTGATAGAAATAAACAAAAAGCATTACTTTCAGAGTACCTCTCCACTACTTTCAATTAAAGATGCTACACAGAATCATCTGTTATAAAAATTACATCAACCTTTTAAAGGTAATGAATGACTTTTTTTAAGACCAATTTCTTATCACAAAAACGGGGGGGGGGGTCTCTGTTGTGTAGTGGCTAACATGCTGGACTCCAACATCATAGCAAGCAAGTTCAAACCACAGTCATGCTATTATGTTCAATTTCAGACTAATAATACCATTTGGAAAGATATGAACCCCTTTATCCTCATGGCTATGGCTTAAAAAGTATCATTAATGTCCTCCTACAAGGATGGATTTGGCATTAAATAATCCATGAAGGTTGACATGCCATTAAGCAAAGAAACAAAACTAAACACAAACATGGGTCGTTCATTATACAAGATGTTTCCAAAATGTCAAAACTTACCTTGTTTCTAGGCCTAAAAAAAAATGTCAAAACTTACCTTGTTTCTAGGCCTAAAAAAAGATACTAAACAAAGTTAATGAAGATTTTACAGGGCAATCTTTACTATTTATAACAGCAATGCAAATAATGTATACAAATACCATAAATAGTAAACAAAGTTATATAAAAACTTCATTATCTTGACTAAAATCATTATTTAGGTATGGTAGGCTAAATCAAGATATAAACTACATTGTCTGAATGGTGATGTTGGTTTGTTGGTTTTATGGCATATCAACCTTTGTAGGTTATTTAACGCCAAATCCATTTTTATGTAAATAATCTGTTCTATTAAAAACAGTTAAGTTTAGCATAAGTACACAGTTTAATTGTCAAAAACATTTCCATTTCAAACTATTCAAGTTTGTAATATGTAATAATTCAGTTAAGTGTAAATACAGTTTTAATGTCGAAAAAACAGTTCTATTTGAAATAATTCAGTTAAGCATAAGCACATAGTTTAAGTGTAATTACGGTTTAATTGTCAAAAACGTTTCTATTTCAAGCTAATCAGTTTAGCATAAGTATGCTGTTAGTTCTATTTAAGCCATAGATAGGGCCCTATCAGGTACTACCACTCCGGGCCAGAGTGGACCTGGGAGCGATGGCAATGAAGGGGTACTCCGCATTCCCCAAAGCTCCAGCATTGCTGGAACCTCACCATCAGATTCTTTAGTGTCGTATCCAGGACACTCGTTAGGGGGGTCTTACCCCCTCTGCAGAGAAGTAGTCAGTGTATTCTACAGCCCCAGCCAACTGGGCAATCTGAATGCTGAAGAACTATTTTTGTAGACTAATATCATCAAGCCACACCAGTAGTGAAGATCTCCCTGACCCTCTCCCACCACCTGTCTCTATTGTCCATTGCTCCTGGTAGGTCTTCAAGACTACATCCTGTATTGGTACAGAGCTTTTGTATATATGTTCTAGCTGGTCATTCTGCCTTTGCTTGTCCATGTGAAGGGGTGGACAGGAGTATGTCGCTTATGAGTTTGTCCCTACTTCTCCAGCAGTGTCCCGCAAATGTATGGAGAAAAAGCTTGACGGCAATTACACAAGAATGCTGCAAGCAATACTGAACAAGTCCTGGAGGCAGCACCCCACAAAGCAACAACAGTACGGCCACCTACCACCCATCATGAAAACTATCCAAGTTAGGCTAATATAACCAAAAGTTATGTCATTCATTATAAGCAATATATGATAAAAAGACTCTCTAAAGCTAAAAATTAGGGGTCATTCATTACTCTCATATATAAGGCAGTTATTTCAATTTCTTTTTCATAAAATATTCATTAACATACATGAAATCATAACACATCAGACATTACCAATATTGCATACAAATCAAGTTTAGTATAGTGGCTATGTTCAGCTCCAATCAGCGAAGAACCAATGTTTTATATATTTTGAATTATCATGAGGAATTATTACAATCAATTCAAAAAGCTTTGAATGTGATAAATTATTAATGTTCTTACCAATCTGTATAAGTGATGAAAAAAAAAAAAAATAGAGAAAGATAAACATTTATCGCCCAACATTAGGAAAAAAAAATTTTTTTCTTTATGTGTGCATATGAATAACACTTCCCTAGTTAACCAGAATATTCTATTAAAAAGAGAGGAGCCAAATGAGTAATTAAAAAATATCATAATTATAATATGAGGCAATATATAAACATTTAGATATAGTAATTTGTTGATTTTCTTTATTATTTTTAAAAAAATAAAATAAATAATATTTTATATATATATATATATATATATATATATATATATATATATATATATAATAGAAATTTAGACATATCCATCATCCAAATTTGGCAGGGGGTCATTCCTATCTCTACCTCATTTTACCTTTACTTCTAGTTTCATAAATTACAGAACAAACTAGAAAATTCAGAGTAGTATCAGGTTTTTAATATATCTAAGTGACAAATTGTAAAATTCATTCAAATATTGCCATCATTTTTACCAACACAGCTAAAACTTTTGATACAAAACAGTTTTCTAGTTTGTTTTTTTTATATTATCTTTTACTTGCTCTGACAGTTTTTATAAGAGAAAAATATTTTCAGTTTTTTTTTCCAAGATCAAGAGTCATTTCCAAATTTAAAAGTTCTTTTAACAAAGGAAGATGACAACTGTTAGAAAATTTTCAATTGGTATTTATTTCATCTTCATGCTTTTAATCATAACTATCAGACAATCATCATATGATTGTTAGAGATGAAATACAAATGATAAAATCTCCAGCATTATAAATTTACATTCTCCCTGCTCAGGAATGTTTGTTTGCAGTTTATATAATGCCAATATATTTTCACTTCACTGTTTGCCAGCAACAAATTCATTCAAAGAAACAGATTTTGGAACAGCTTGAGATAATGATAAAAGTAATAATAACATTAATGGTCTGATCAAAATACAATATAAATGAAAGATGTTGAGTTCAATCTACAGATAAAGGCTGATCAATTTTGGTTGATTTACTTACAGAGCAACATATTTGACCTACTTATGAACTTATATACTTTTACTTATATCTTTGTATAATTCTACCAAACTAAAATTAATATAATAAACACTTTAAACATGCAACAGTTACTGTCTTCTTCCTATATATATATATATATATATATATATATATATATATATAGATGTCTATAAGAACAGCC
This sequence comes from Sepioteuthis lessoniana, assembly GCA_963585895.1. Classification (NCBI taxonomy): domain Eukaryota; kingdom Metazoa; phylum Mollusca; class Cephalopoda; order Myopsida; family Loliginidae; genus Sepioteuthis; species Sepioteuthis lessoniana. The sequence goes on along the minus strand of OY757929.1, from coordinate 39,869,756 downwards.
AAAGTCCGGCCTTATTTAGAATTTTTTTTGCTTTGGTAGAGGCACGAGCGTAGCACATAGCAATCAAGGAGGCGGCTTGGCTCTTCCAAAGTCATGCTGGGGTTTCTGTCGGAGCCGATATGATGCAAAAATAACCCGAAATCGGTGATGAAGACAGTTGCATCACTGAAGACCTCCTTGATGCATCTAGGATGTATGATTGAAAAGAAATATATTACATGGTACAGTCTCTGACCCTGGGTTTCATGCAATAAGCAATCATCAGACAGAGTGAAGATCGTTAAAAAAAATTTTTTAAATTTTTAAAAAATTTAAAAAAACCCATTAATACGGTTAATTTCAAAAAGTGAGGGTTATTTGAGTGTGTGCCTAAATTTGTGCGTTATTAAATGTTAGTATGTTTGTGTATGTTCTGTTGCTCAGGTGTACATATATTAGTGTATGTCTTGGCATGCATGATGCTTTTAATTTTAATCATCATCCTCATCATCCCTCAACAAAATTCCACCCATCCAGACATTTCATATTCAAATCAAAATTAACTTTTAGCTACCATAAAGTTAAAAAGAAAAAAAGAAATTCTGATTGCAACAATCCATTTCCTCCTCCCTCACCCACTCTTCTCTTCTCACACTTTCTTCCTTTGTCCCACTCCTTCTCACCAACAGAATTATGTGTAAATATGTAAAGATGCATGCCAGCACATACACAAACATACGTATGTATATATGTATGTACACACAAGCAATAGCACATACACATACTAACATTCAATAACACACAAACTTAGGCACACACAAAAATAACGCTCACTTTTCGAACAAAGACTAACCGCATTAATGATTTTTTAAAAAGATTTTCACTCTGTCCGACAATCGTTGATTGCATGAAACCCAGGATCACAGACTGTAACATGTAATATAATATAATATATATGTAAATGCTCTATTCTTGATATAAAGCACAATTTAACAATACTGAAACATTTGGTTCTCAATTTAAACACCAGGTGGAAGAGACATAAATTCAGTTTTCCTAATCAATTTCACTTTTTTTTTAAAATTTAAATATGTATTTAAGACTGTGCATGTTAATTAATGATATATCGAGGATTTAATTCTAACTTAACCTACTATTAAAATGAATTGAGTAAGAATTTGGTTAAAAAAATTTTTTAAATAATAAATGTAATCTCATGGTGTAATGGCTCAAGTACTGGACCGCAGACTTGAAGACAGTTGGAATTACATTGACTTTCAGAATAATACTCTTGGGGAAAGTATAAACCCTCTTATCCTCCCAGGTATGGGGTAAATAGCATCATTGCTGTATTAGATAAGAATACTTGATATTACATAGGTATGTACAAAAAACTCTTGACCAAATACACAAAAAATGTAAATATGAACATACAATGAAAACTTTCCTAACCTCTAGGCATAAAATAGGCCTAGATGGGTTGATATGCCATTAATATCTATCAATCAACCAGAACTTTCCACATAATTCAATCAGAATATAGTAATTATTCTTTAAGGATTGGTTTGGCAGTAAATAATCTATGAAGATTGATATGCCATTAAACAAAGAAAACAAAACTGATCAACATAAGACATTGCAAAAAAGACTGAACAATATGGGAGGTTCTGGTTGATTGATGGACATCAATGGCATGTCAACCCATGTAGGCCTATTTTATGTCTCGAGGTTAGGAAAGTGTGTTCACTGTCTGTTCAACATTAACATTTTTGTGTATTTAAGAGGGTTTTTTTTTAAATATAGCTATACAATATCAAGTATTTCTATTTAATACAAATAATTTGCACATAGGCATATGGTTTAATATATTCCTGTCTAACACTCATAGATATATCATTTCAAGTAATTATTTCTTTTTAATAATAGTCATTTGTTTGCACACAGTTACATGCTTTCAATTAATCAATAATAACCATTACAAAACAATTACAGCTTCAAGTAACTATTCTTAATAGAAATAATTCATTGCATTTTAAAGTTTAATGCAACAGCTTTCCAGTAAAGTTTACAAAGCTTTCAAGCTGATAGTCATTCAAATCTTATCAGAGAATGAAAATCTAAGACTTCTAATAAAAACCAATGGAAACTAAGATGAAAGAAATTCTACATTAATAAAATAAAAAAATTATATATATATAATAATGGATAATACTTCAAAGAAAGAATTCAAAAAAGTAATATTACTACTAATACTACAAAGCATATGAAATAATAATAGCAATATCTCAGGCAGTCAGATAAGAAATAACTATGTGGTTAAATTTCAATGACAGTTAAAAGGCTCTGAAGCCAAAAAGGGGAGACATCCAATGTGGATTACTAAATTATATGACATTTAAAACTATCAAGAATAATGAGTATTTTCTGTTATTTCTTTTTTCAAGTTAAATCAAAACTCACTCCATTTACAATTTCTACAACAATAAGAAACAGCACAGACTGGAGACAATCTCTCAGGGAAACTTGAACTCAGCCTCTTTTGGTTCAGGAAAGCCTGTTTTACCATACCAACTAAGCAACAGGAACCATTGTTATTGCAGAAGACTAAATCATCTATAACTCATCTTTTACTTCATCTCTCAGTCTGAAATTATCCAATATGTGCTGTTCCTAGCTGTCATCAGAGTTTTGATTTTTTTTTAATTTAAAAAAGAAACTAAAATTAAAAGATAAAGAAAATACTAATCAAAATTGATAATCATAATTGACAATGCTTCATCTAAAAAAATAAATGAAATAGATCATGAGATAATTTGATTACCAGAAGATTTTTTTATATTAATGAACCACCAATAATAATTAACTATATAAATACATTTATTTTAATTAGTTGTTACTTTTAATGATGAATCTAAACACTCAAATTCTGGTATCTTTTTTAAATAATTAGATATGCAGCATCAATATACTGTTTATACTTGTGTATAGGTCTAATTTGGTGAAACTAATTTTTCAGGTATCTTAAGTATGGTGCTAAACATTTAATAGTTCTGAAGTTCTAGGAAGTATAGAAATACATCTTCATTGCCATTACTGGGATAGTAGTAACTATTAGGGTCCTATCTATGAGCCAAATAGACTTGTTTGAAAAGTTTTAGTATTATATAGGAATACTTAAAACCATGTAACTGTATGCAAATTATTTGTATTAAGAATAATTATTTGAAGCTATAATTGGTCAAAAAAAATTATCATGCATTACTTAAAACCATTGGCCAAGTGATAGAGTGTTCACCAGTGGGCCAGGAGACTGGGGTTCAATCCCAGGTCGAGTCATACCAAAGACTCAAAAAAATGGTACTTGATACCTCCTTGCTTAACATTCAGCATTATAAGGTACATTTCAAGGGTAAAGTGGAGCAATCCAGGGAAAGGAGTAGTACCCTCCCTTACACCTCGGTGTAGTAGCTATTGAAAAGGGATGACAAGTTCACTAACTTTACTTACTTAAAACCAAGAAATTGATTATGAAAAAAAAAATGATTTTGGCATAAAATACCCCATCAAGGGTTAACATACATTAAACCAACTGTCCAACCTAATTCTGAAGTTTGGTTTGGTTTCTTTGTTCTATGGAATATCAACCTTCATGAGTTATTTAATACCAAAACAATCTTTATAGAAGAACAGCAGTGATATTATTTAACCCATAGCTGGGGGTAAGAGGGATCAAAATCTTTCCCAAGTGTATTCATCCAAAAGGGAACATAATAGTGTGACTGGCTTTCAAACTCACTTTGAGTCCACAATACAGTGCACCACAGGGATGTTCCGTTAATTTTTATGAAAAAAAAAAAAAAATTTAGCTCTCAACTTATATATTATTAATAACTTTATCATGTTGAATTTCAAGTAAACCTTGGCTTCAAAAATTACTTCATAATTTTCTTATCCTACTTATATTTTCTATGTTTGAAAAACAGACCAAAAAGTTTGTTTCTTTATTATAAACAAAACAATATATTTAACTCTGAAGGATGTAAAATATATACATTTTATACTTACTGTGATTGAATAATGTTAATTTATTCCACATGTAAAGCAAAACATTCTTTGAATTTCTTAAGCTGACTACAAAAGCAAAGTAACAAAATCTCAAATCAAAACTAAAATTATCACTCAAACATTTTGAAATAGGTCTCCAGTTCTGTGCCATGATAAAGCCTTTAGAATCAAATGCTACAAGAGTCAATAATAGTTTTATAATGTTGAATTTCAAAGATAATGGGAACGACATCAAGAAACCCTTGGCTCCAAAAATTATCTCCTGTTTTTATAAGTTGATTTTTAAAGAAGTCAGTCCTTAATCTGTTATAAAATCATATCAGATATACATAGGGTTTACTTTTTGCTTAGTTTTGTCGCCACTTTTGATTTAGAGAATCATTTTGATATTCTATTTTTAATTCTTTCATCTGTTAAAAATTATGCACCTAACAATAGCAACAGATTTATTATTAATTCTGTTATCACTTTCCACTTTGAAGTTCCAGGTTTTATTTTGCATGGGTAAAGTGCAAACAAAATTACACAACTGAGCCAATTCAGAAATCTATTTGTCATATTTCTGGTTTACACAATCTTGATATACATTTTAACTGCAGAGTGACTAAATTTCTACAGATGAAAGTCAGCCATTTTTTTCATTGATAATTTCTGCAAAGTAACAAAATAAAACTAAGAACAACTTTCTTATTTTTATTTAATTTTTAGATTGCCAATCATTATCAATACAGACTACTATTAGTCTCCTTTTCCTTAATTTTTATTTGCTTTAATTTGCTTTCATCAAAATCCATGTGTTGTTAATTCTACAATAGTAGGGAACAGTACTAGTCAGAAGATTATTCTATATTACCATTTTCACTCCTTACAAGTTTTTTGGCTCCACTTTTTTAACTGATTGTTTTCCACAGGAATACGAATAAATAGCGAGTCTCCTGGTCTCTTCTAAGTATTCTAGCTGATTTAAAAGTACTGTGTTCTGTATGGTCTTGATTCTTTCACTGATCTTCAATTCCCCAGTTTTTTTCCTGCGAACTGTTCTAAGGACACCAACTATAATTGGTATCACATTCACCTTCATCCTCCACAGCTTTTTCAGGTCTTTGGCAAGATACAAGCATCTATCAAACTTTTTATCCTATCTTCCTTCTGTGGTCTGTTTAAATGGCAAAATTCACAAGATGACAAGTTCTTTTGTTCTTGTTAACAAATACTTAATTAGATCTGCTGGCCAGGATTTACTGATCCATTTGTATCTGAAAGCACCAGAGAATTTTATGGATTTCATTTTCTAGGACAGATTTTGGTTTGTGCCTATGCAACTTGTCAGCAGGGTTAAATAGAAATCTCTTGCACAATTCCCAGTGGATCACCTTTCCCACCCAGTTATGTTTAGTCTTGTATTCCTTTTGTGCCAGTTTGCTTCATTCACTTATTTGATTAACCATTTCATCTGTGTCACCACAGACATTGTTTTCATAATGACCTGAGTGGGTTTTGATAGACAGCAACAAAAATTGAATACTAATAGAATATTAATACACAATTACAAAAATCCAATCTTGAATGTAACTTTTCCATCTTTTTGTTTCTTTGTTCATTCATCTTTAACTTCTGCTAGGACACATGTAGTATTTGAGTACTAGTTCAGTTTCTTTGTTTAATAGCATATCAACTTTAGAGGGACATTTAATATCTAAGCCATCAATATAGAAAAACAGCAGTGATACTATTAAACTCATAGCTGGAGGGATAAGGGGGTTCATACCTTTCCCATGGGTATTAGAATAAACGTAAACATAATAGCATGACTGAAGTTTGAACTCACAAGGCTGCAGTCTGACACATTAACAATTACAGCATAGTGACACCCATTTTATTTGTATAGTGTGTAGTATCTGTACATATGGAGATCTAATTAAGTGTATCACCAAAAAAATAATTTAAATTAACATGTTTATAAATTATTTTTTTTACTCATTTTGTATTTATTTTTTAGGAAATATAAAATGTTATACTATTTGAAATGGCTAATTTCATATGTATATTATACATCATCATCAAATCATGTTAATAATATAGATGCCCTTAACTCTCTCGTCATTCCTATCATCCATTTCTCTTGGCTGGTTCTCAAGCTGACATCAACTGTCTGTACAGAGCTGATGAATTTAAATCTTTGCTGGTCAGACAATTTTTAAAAATAACTATGGTTTTCATGGATCTCTCACTGGTCACATAAACTTGGTTTGGTCAGAGAGGCACTATTTATGGAGAGTGTATGAGGAAGGAAAAGCCTGGTGGAGCCCATCGCTCTCCAGGTCTACAACTGATTCTGAATTCAGAGTGTTCTTTCTCAACTGGTTAAGCTTACTAAGGTTAAAGTGTCTAGCATGCTCTACTATTTAACCATACCTAGAAGAAAAATAGTTGGGTTAATACTTTTCCCCAGGGGTATTAGCCAACAGCCTCATTCAAGATTAGAACTTGGATAGCCAAGTACACTTCTTATAACAGTAAGCATTGTACCACAACCTTACTATAGATACAGATACAATAGTTGTTAGCATGGTTAAATAGGAATCCCTAGTGGTAGGAAGCAACACTGATTATAGGTGGGGTATACAGCATAGTTAAATAGGAATCCCTAGTGCTAGGAAGCAACACTGATTATAGGTGGGGTATACAGCATGGTTAAATAGGAATCCCTAGTGCTAGGAAGCAACACTGATTATAGGTGGGGTATACAGCATGGTTAAATAAGAATCCCTAGTGCTAGGAAGCAACACTGATTATAGGTGGGGTATACAGCATGGTTAATTAGGAATCCCTAGTGCTAGGAAGCAACACTGATTATAGGTGGGATATACTAATACTATAATCCTAGGCTGAAGTACCACTTATATATAAATAATCCCATGACTTTTTTTTTGTGGGGGGGTGGAGAATTATGCAAATTATGTTAGTCATGTTCTTGATCTCAACTAGAATTTCTTTTATGTTATTACTAATAAAATCCAGGAGAGATGATTCCATTTTCTATTTCTTTTCTCTTGTTTATTCTCAAAAGAAATTATGGACTTAAAGCAAAAATTTGAGAGAGAGAAAAATAAATAAATAAAACTGTTCAATAGAAAAGCAAGCTTGCTCAAGATATATAAAATGAAAAGAAAATCCAGCCCAACAAAATACATGCAAGCATTCAATTGTAGAGGCAAAAATTCTGCCTTTTCTTCTACAGCAAAACTATCTATTTTAATGACAAATGATAAATATTATTATGAGTGTATAAACATTGATAGAATTTGAAATGGAATTTTTTGCAATTTATTAAAGAAATTTAACAAATAGATTGAACACCCACTTCTTATCAGAAAATAATGTCAAGTTGACTTCAACCACATTGTTGTCTTTAGGTGAGACAGAAGTTTTTGCTGGTATAATTTTACAGCAAGTCAACTCTTGGGTGATTTTATGCCAAAAACATTTGTTTTATTCTTTCTTTGTGAGGAATAGTTGTTATTTGCTTAGGTATTTGTATATTACTTTAATATATATTTTGTCATACACAGACAGACTGTTTCATTGTATCAAAACTCTTCAGTGTGGCTAGACACATAGGATGCTTCAAGCTGAGATCGAAACCCGCCTAACTTTATACATTAGACTTAACCGGGCCATTTGCCTTATGAGTAGAGTGTTTGCCAATGGCCTGGGAGACCGGGGTTCAATCTCCAGGTTGAATCATACCAAAGGCTCAAAAAATGGTATTTGATGCCACTTTGCTTAACACTCAGCATTATAAGGTACAGATCAAGAGTAAAGTGGAGCAATCCAGGGAATGGAGTAGCACTTTCCCCTACACCTTGGTGTAGTAGCTATTGAAAAGGGAGCCTTCAGGTCACCCTCAACTATGGTCGCCAACTTTACTGTATTCATATATTATTTTAGGTTTTGCTTCGGTTGGTAATTGAGTATTATTGTAAAGGTTTGGCAGTTAACTGCTTAAATCAGTGTTTCTGCAAAAGGTTTAGATATCTAAAAGTATATGTGGATAGGTGAGCTTGCCATGTTCTGGACTTTGGACAAGACAACTTGAAGCTAGACTTGTTTACCAAGGATTATCATCATTAATTATTTGAAATTATATAACCACTTGTAAATTATTGGTGTTAGAAGTATTTGAAACCATAGAACTAAAGAAAAATTGGATTAAATAGGAATAGTTATCTTAAACCATATAACTATGTATAAATTATTTGTATTAGATAGGAATACTTAATATCATATGACCGCGCAAACAAATTATCATTATATCTAATATCTGGCTACTGAATGCTAAATGCGGTTTTCCATATACATATATATATATATATATATATATATATATATATCACTTGTAAGCAAATAGTTTGTAGGTAACTTTATTTTTAAATGAGCTTAAGCTCGTTTGTTTGTACACAGTTAAATGATTTCAAGTATTCCTATCTAACACTATTTGCACACAGTTAAATGGTTTCAAGTGTAGCTATTTATTGTTTGCACACAGTTAAATGGTTTATTGCTATTTAACACTAATAATTCTATTTAATATTAATCTCTAGTAAAAGATTTCAAGTATAGTTATCTAACACTAATAATTCTAAACAATATTTTAATTTATTTGCACACATGGTTTCAATTAAAGTAAATGATTAAACATTTCTATTTTACCCATATGTTGGACCCAAAATAGGTACTATCAATCCTGTTCAGAGTGAACCTAGGAGTAATGGTAATAAAGGAGTACTCAACATTCTCCAAAGTTCAAGGACTGGAGCCTTCCTATCAGATGGTTTAGTGTCATATCCAGAAAACTCATGGAGAGGGAGGGGGTCTTACCCCTCTGCAGAAATACAGTCAGCATATTCTACAGCCCTAGCTTTTTACTTGTATTTCTTCTACTTGGGAACAAATATTAAAGTTATTTTGGTTCTATTGTAGACATCCCATCAGAATCGATACTTCAGTTATACCTAATCAGTGTAGACAGCTTAAACATAATGAAAAGGAAAAAAATCTATTCACTTAAGGCTTTTTTTTTATAAGAAATCTTTCCTTTTTATAACTACTTGGGAACTGGAAAAATTTACTAAAATACTTCATTTACAGTGTTTATTTACAGCATAAGTGTGTGTGTGTGTGTGTGTGTATATATATATATATATATATATATATATATATTAGTGGGTAAGATGAGAATGAAAACAAAATCAGTGAGAAAAGAAGCAAAGCATACATAAATAAATGCAAGTGGTTCAAATATATAAAAAAAGTTACCTTATCATCTAATTCATCTAATCGCTTCTGGGCTTCTTTCTTCTGATTCTCAAGTTGATGAAGGGTGGCTGTGATGGCATCCAAATCTTTTTGCAAAGCCTGGACTTCACCATTCTTTATTTTGATATCAGCATCACGCTGGGACTTTTCTTTTTCTAGCTGAAGCTTTTCCCTGACAATAGAATTTTTTTTTTTTAAATTATGATATTTGTAAAAAAAAAGTAAATAAATAAAAAGAATTATTAAAATGTTAGTCGCCCACCCTCTACATTCCATGATGTATAGGTCCAGCAATATGGCATCCATCACTTTTTGAAATTATGCATTTGCACTTGGATCTCAGTACTAATATGGACATAGCTGTATGGAAAACTGACAGTTACCATACTACAGGTCTCCTTTCTTGATGACACTGATGCTATCCAAGAGAAGGGCAAGGTGTAATACAATTTGGTATAAGGAGTTGCCAGAACAAGGTTGAACACAACATTGCATCAAAGGGGTTCCAGCCCCTGGTTTTGCCACTCCACCACCCCAAGTCACTCAGCCATACTGGTAAAGGGCCTTGAATACAGAGTTTTCCTTCCCCTAGACTGGTTACCCTTAAGAGACCAGTTTACTATTTACCCATATCTGGGGAGAAATGGACTCATGATTCTCCCAAGAGCAATAAGTCTTAATAAAAGACTTATAAAGGAAAAAAGTAACTGTTTTACACAACAAATATTTTTCAACATAGTCTCTTTCCTGGTCAATGCATTTAATTCCATAGTGTATATTAATCACTGTGATAACATTATACAATGAAAATTTCAGATTAAAATTCTTGGCACAACAAATATGATAATTATCTTTTTAGTTATATCAGGGACTATTTCATTGACCAATTATATGCTTGGTCTTTTTTTTTTTTTTTTTTTCAAAATAACATAATATTTACATAATCATACAGTTTGCTATATTTATAAATGAAAAGAGCTCAATATTGATGATATATCAGATGTAGATCAAAGTTAGAATAAAATATATGATAGCATAGTAACCAGACACAATTAACTGTGTCTAACTGTTGTATCGTTGGTTCAATAAAGGTATTCCACAGGTACAAGCCAAAGAGTTGGCAAGTCTATCAGAGAGTGATTAACGCTTTTTCCCCTGAAGTAGTCAGACACCGTCCATTTATATCTTTACTGGTGTCATGCTAAAAAGAGTCACTGAGTGCATAGTTCCGGTATAACACTAACTTTTTATGCTAACTGCAAATGTACGTTTCATGACTGTCATATTTATTATGTACACTTATGACACAGCATTATTTAAAAAAAAAAATAAAAAAAATAAAAAAAGACCATGCATATAATTGGTCAATGAAATAGTCCCTGATATAACTAAAAAGATAATTATCATATTTGTTGTGCCAGGAACATTTCAGCATTCCCTTCCTAAGACAGCTTCTTTCATTATACCAGACTAATTCCCAGTTTCAAATAATGGATAACTAGTTTTTAAAAAAATAAATAAAATGCATAGGAAAAAATGATAATTCTGTTGAAATTACTGAGACATCTTTTTTTTATATTGTGTGTGTGTGTGTGTGTATATATGTGTATGCGTGCATGCATTCTAAAGATTTTTACCGTTTCATGTCATCAATTTCTTTGCTAATCATATCAAGCTCTTTAATAGCAGAAAAGTCAGCTACATGGCTGTAAGGGCCAGAATTGGTACCATCCTGAAAAATAAAAAAAAATCAATTTCATTAAAAAACAAATTTCTATCACTATATATATATATATACACACACACACACAGGAAAAATGTTACATTCTATATTTGTATATACTTGAATATCTTGCAAAATTTGTTGCATTTTTGCACCTGGAAATTGTATGTCTACCAGTTGGTCTAAGCCAAGCCTTAGCTAACAATTTACATGCTCAAAGTTTGTCTCACATATGACAAGACTCTTTAATATTAGGACTTAGAAAGTTGCTAAGTATGCAAGTGTATATTGTAACAGCTATAAAAATCAAGATTGTTTTTTTTTGGGGGGGTAACAGGAAAGAGTCGGACTTATTTCTAATTAACAAAAACAAAACAAAAAATAATGAACAACAAATAAAAGACAACATGACTAAAGACTTGACATAAAAATAGAAAAATAACATTCAAATTATTTTATAATGAAATTACAGAATAACATTTAAAAGTAAATTACAAAAAGATTCATCTTTTTAAAACAGCTGCAAGATTATTTTGGACAAATTTTTTAAAAAATGAATAAATAAAACAAATAAATAAAATAATAAATAAGTAAAGCACTGACAAAAAATAAAATTGCAACACTTTGCAGTCTAGGGGTTAATAGATATTCTGATTAAATTGTCATTCTTCAGGATAGATTAATCTATCACAAAAGATGTTATTCATCATCTGTATGATTCTATAGTTTTCAAGACAAAAGGTATGTGTTATTTTCCAAAAAGGATATACAGTGTGTTAATGTGCAATCTAAGAACTTTTTATACATTCCTTATTTTGAAATCTGAGCCCATATTGATCTTTGTGATCATTTACTACTTTAACTGTATGTTTATTCTTGATTAAATTCAAACACATATTCAGTATTGCAATTTTATTTAATCTTTACAGTTTGAATGATCAATTAGTACAAATTTCTTACATATAATCTTAACAAAAAGGTATACTTTTAAAAAGAAAAAACTTAAGGAATACACAGAATTTATTTGATACTAATTTTTGATTTTGGTCAAAAATCAAATTATCAAAATCCAGTCACATATTATATATATATATTTATTACACTCACATTTTCTGCTTAACCTCTACACTAAAAATTTAAATTTTTATTTTATATTGACATTTATTTTTAAATCTGAACAGGACATTTCAGTATCATAGAATAAGGAAACATGTTTCCCTACAATGAAAAGAATAGATTCTATTTTTTTCTCATTGCTCATTACATGTTTGTAATGTAGATTTAAGATAAATTCTAACACAGGTTTTAACTAACATTTACATGCTATTTATATTCTATCTTTATCTTGATATTAAAAGTTGATTCCCTAAAAATGAAATAACCCTACAATTTGGAACTAAAAATATCTTTAACAGATAAATTTAATTCATTTGGTATGTAAAATGCTATGTTTAATTTTCTTGTTTTGCATTTTTTCTTTTTTCTTTTTTTTTTAACACAAGATTGAAATCCAGCCCTGGATAAACCATTAAGCGAATTAAGTGCTTAGAGCATCAAGAAAAGAAGGGGCAACACAGAGATTTTCCATCATCGGATTAACCATGGAATATATAGATGAAATTATCAGGCAAATACTTCAAGTAAATGAAAGATTTATTTTCTTGTAATAGATTTTATTCAAATTAAATGTCTTTGCATTTCAAAATAGATAAATAAATCTATAAACTTTATATATAAGAAGACACCATAAACTTCTATGTACTTACAGCCATGACCTAATCAGGCCCTGTAGAAAATAGAAAAATTTAGAAAATACCTTTTGCCAACTAAGTGTGTAACTTATGTGTGAGCAAGTGAACATTGTTCCACAAGAACCTAACAAAAATTATGAACCCCAAACACAAAGACACAGCACAAGGCTTTTAATCAAAATGGGATAGAATGCTGGTTGTCACTTAGCCTGCAATATTTGTTGAGTTAAACACCTGCAAACAGATGCATTCACCAAAATACTAGAAACAATCAGAATACCATATATATGTTACATGGAAAATAATTTTCTGTTCTTTGTCAGTGATTCACAGTGGCAAATCAGAATCAAATAAAAATGAAAATGCCAAAATTTCAATTTTCTTTTCTAGCACAATTAGCTAAGATATAATATCTGCAACAAAGTAGGTTTAGCTAAAGAGCCAAATGTTAGAGCCAGGATCATGAATCATTCATACTGAAATATCTATTTTTCACTTTTACCAAGCTATGTAGAAACCTCACTGAATATATACCAATACATCACAAATAAAAAGAAATATAGCAAAAAAGGTCTATAAATAAGTCACAATTGAAACTCCAAAAATCATTATGTAAAATAATTCTTATGCATACACATTCATAGTTGGTGACCATAGTCGAGGACATCCAGAAGGCTCCCTTTTCAATAGCTACTACACCAAGAGGTAGGGGAGGGTGCTACTCCTTTCCTTGGATCGATCTACTTTACCCTTGATATGTACCTTATATAGCTGAGTGTTAAGCAAGGAGGTATCAAATACCATTTTAAAGTCTTTGGTATGACACAACCTTAGATTAGGTTTCCCAAACCTAAAAGGATATACTTACACATTTACACTATATTTTAAAGAGAAGAATGTATCTTTTACCTATCTCTAAAAAGAATTTTATCTTGAAACTTTCCCAAAATCTTACAACTTGGAATAAATCTTTCCTAAATTTTGATTCATTCTGTTTCTATCTCGAATAAAATTTCCTGTTGTTGATTAAATATATATAAATCATAGGTTCTTTTTTTTTGTTTGAAATATCAATGTTTCAATATTGAATAATCCAAAATAACAGTCAGTTTAATAATCTATATAAAAAAGAATAGAGTTAAATAGGGAACATCATCATCTTGATAAAAAAATAAATTTTTAATCCTTTAAGAAATTTTAGAAATAAAAAGTAAAAAATCCACAAGAAAAGTAATTTTCAATAGCATTTTAATTAGTTGCTATTAAAGGCAAATTCATGAAAGAACTAATCGAAATACTAGTAGGATCCTTGAGGTAAGTACAAAAACAAAAAAAAAAAATCAGATAAAAGTATTCATAGCCTTTCATACCATATTAACCCTACAAGAACAGAACACTAATTCTCTGTCTAAGTCATCAAAAATATACGTGTGTGTGTGTGTGTGTGTGTGTGTGTATACCCATATTGTAAAAGTTATTATCATAGCAAATGGAGTAGTTGAGTTTGAATTTTGAATGAGGCTACTTCAGATTAATAACCTTGAGAAAGGCATGAACTGATCACTTCTCCCTCAACCAACTATGGATAAATTAGGGCAGATTGAGCTCTTTAGCCTTGCTAAAGCAACTGGTCTAAGAGAAAGAAAATTAAATTCAAACAATTTGTAACCTACAGCAGCACTCATGGCATGATGGTTATTGCTGTAGGAAATGAACACCCCAGGTCCAAATCTTAGATGAGGCTATTTTCATTTCACATATTGTTAATACTAATGAGAAAAGTATGAATCCAACTATTCTCCCTCCTCTCCAACAACAGCTAAATAATAGGGCAGGCTGGGCTCTTTAAACTTGGTATGGCAACCATCTAGGGAAAAGAAAACTGAATTCAAACCCGTTAAACTTTGCTTAAAAAAATGATCTTATGTCACATCTTGCTTGAGTAGAGGGGAAGATAAATATATACAAATAAGCAATGATAGATATGTTTTTTTTTCCCTTTCTTTTGTCATTAATCTTACTCTTGTGCAGAAGGATTAGGTAAATACAACTTAGCTATACTCTGCTTAAAAGTGACTGTGTCACATCTAGTCCTAAGCAAAGCTAGATAAATAAAGACATATGTGTGTGTGTGTGTGTGTGTGTAACCCTGTCCTAATTAACAGTCATATTTTGTTGTTCTGGACGTTAAATTTCTGTAAAAAAAAAACTAATTTCAATAGAATTAAACTGAAAAAACAATTTTTCCATCTTTTTAAAATCTTGTTAGGAATCAAAGAGATTAAAAAAAAACTGATCTCACATAGCTATTTGGAAGAGTTTCAAAACTAGAAAGTAAATTTTGATCTACACTGTTTCAAAATCCTTAATAGCCTCTGTAAACTTAGACAATAAACAGATTTTCTGCTAAACTAGAAAATTCAGCACAACATGTTTTAAAATATATTTAAGTGGCATGCAGTTGTTAAATTATTTTTATATCATTATTTTTTTTAATACAATAAGAGTAAACTAGAAAACATTTAAAATAAAAATGAATTTTTTTTAAAAAGAACAAAAAAAAAAAAAAATAGATAGGCAATACAAATAAAAAAAATAGGTCAATTCATATTTTCACATGAGAAAATTAGAACTCTCTAAAAGAATTGTACAGAAAAGACACATAACTATGGAAACCAATAGCATTAATACAAAAACAAAACAAAAATCTCTAAGCAATGATTATATTGAAAGAGATAAAGAAAAAAAAGTTTATTACAAGTTTACTATCACAGTACTAAAACAGATATCAAACACTTTGTTAAATAAAAAAAATAAAAATAAAAAAAAGACATGAAAACTGGTTCAATATGGCATTTCTTCACCATAGATTTTTTATTCTTTCTGTTATTGGCAGTGAGCATCATTGTTGAAAGCAATGCGACATACAACCATAGCAGCAGCAGGACAAAACGATGGAAGAATCAATTAAAACATTTGCAGACTACAAAATACAGTGTGAAACCTCTCATCAACAACAGTGTGAAACCTCTCATCAACAAAGAAAGATTTAACCAAAAAATCAAAAGGACACAAGTTGACCATGAGCAGTTCAGGTCAAAAGTCAGTTATAATCAACTGCCTCTCAGTTTGGCTAAGAAGCAAATAAAAGAGTACTACAAGTGTCTTAATGAAAGCCACAGAGGAACAAGGAATATCTACAGGGCATTGGTGGTGAAAGTTGGACAGACACTGGTACTGAAGTGTCATCAATGGTAATTAAGTTTGAGAAAAAAATAGTTCAAACAGGTGGCTTGTGATAAATTAGTTGACCTTAAAATGAAATCAAATTATATCTTCACTGCCTCCTTTTGATCTCAACTCACTTTTGTTCTATATATACACACACACACACACACACTATATATATATATATATATATATATATATATACACACACACACACACATATATATATGTATATTTATGTATAACTCACTCATGAATAATAAGTACCCCAAGCTTTGGAATACAAAATTCTGGAAAAAAATAATAAATTCTCATGTATAATATACACAGACATTCTTGAATTTGGAATCACTAAATCTAACCAAAATTTAGCATTTGTTCAACTTTTTATTATTTTGTAAGGAATAGAAATAAAAATTTATATAGTTTACATTATATCTTCATCATCAAGGCATGCTGGCAGCATAGAATCCTTTGACTCTCTATTGCCGTCCATCTCTATCATTCATCACTTTTGGCATGTAATCTAGATGACATCCACTTGTTTGCACAGAGCTAAGAAAAGTTTTTACTGAACAGACAACACAACTGTATCCATAAAAGAACCTCATTTATGAGTTCATCCTGAATACCCAGCATGTCTTGCTCATCTACATGACTTGTGAGATAGGAAGCAAGTGGCCCAACAGTTGGTGTTTTGAAGTGTTGCTTTCTTTATTTGTTCAAAACAATCTAGGCATTTCTTTAGGCATTTCACAAAAGTCCAAATGATGCAACTATACAGTAGTACTCACATAGATAAAGCTTGAAAGAATTCCAGTTTTATTTTATCAAATTTCTATATGGCCATTAACCTGTCAATAGCAGTCCATGCTTTACTTATGCATGGTAACATTGCTTTCAGTAGATGAGATATTATTACCAAGGTATATAACCTGGTCAACTAATTTCTGAGGCTTGCCATTCAATGAGAATATAGTAACATCTCAATTAAAATGAAATTAGAAATATAGTTTGCTTTATAAATAAAAAGTGCTCAATATTGGTGTAGAGCATATATATATATATATATATATATATATATATACCTAAGATAGGACAGCATAGATACAGAGTCAACACTGCTTGGTGACTGCCAGTTTCTAACCTCTGAGTTTATTGGACTAAAACAGTGGGTACAATGTTTGCCAATGGCCTGGGAGACTAGGTTTCAATCTCAGGTTGAGTAATACCGAAAAAGAAAAAAAATGATATTTGATGCCGCCTAGCTTAACACTCAGCATTATAAGGTATAGATCAAGGGTAAAATTGAGCAAACCAGGGAAAGGAGTAACGCCCTCTCTTACACCTCAGTGTAATAGCTAATGAAAAGGGAGCTTTCGGGTTGCCCTTGACTATGGTTGATAACTTTACTTACTTTTCCATATATACAAGGCAGTGAACATTTTAATCAAACAGCTCAAAGTGTATATGTGTAAGTTGGTCTGAATGCACATGCAAAGTATTTTAGAAATATTGATATCATTTCATTATTCAATAACTTGACCAAATCTCATTCAAATGCTCTCAAATTTCAACAGCCTATGTAGGAACAACTCAATATTATACATTTAATGTTTTTTATTTTTATGTATAGAAATGTCATTAACTAAAAAAGACAAGGCATTTAAACATTAAACAAAGAATTTTGAATTATTTCAACAAATGCTGTTAAAATTTGAAGTCATTTGATTAAGAATTGGTCAAGTAAATAGAATACAAAATGATATTGAATTTTCTGAAACACCTTGCATGTAAAATATTTCCACCTGATGATAGTGTACTGGATATGAAAATTGAGTGAATCATTCAAATATTTTAGGTTTTATATCTACTTTACCATAATAGAGTCAAACACTTTTTGTGCAAAATCTATTTATCATCACCATGTCATGCCGTTAACAGAGATTTCCTTAACTCTCTTATCATTCGTTTCTATCGTTCATAATTTCTAGCAGGTCCTCTACACTACATCTTGTGTCTATACAGAGATGTTATAGATAAGTTCTTGTTGGTCGGCCAACAATTGCTCGTCCGTGTGAAGAGGTCCATAAGAGAACATCGCTTATGAGTTCACCCTTACTTCTCCAGCAGTGTCCCACATGTCTTGCTAGTCTAATTTGGATGATTTTAGAGATGGGAGGAAGGTGGCCAAACAGCTGCTGTTTTGTGGGATGTTGCTTCCAAGATTTGTACAATATACCTCGTAGCATTCTTGTGCAATTACTGTCAAGTTTTTTTTCTCCATATGCTTAGTTAGCGTCCATCCCCAAAGAATTACTTTTCCAAATAAGTACAAATATATTGCAAACAACCCCAACCCAAAATATATATCTGGTCAGATTTTTTTTCTTTTTAATATTATCATTGCTTACAGTTTGTTTTTGTATTAATATGTATGTTGCTTTCCATAGATATGAAGTTTTCCAATAAAATTCTCTTAGAGAGTTCTTGTATTCTCAATTTGAGAATATCCATTGATCTATTTATATAAACTAAGACACAAACACACACACAAACATATATATATATATATCTTGAAAGAATTACTTTCAAAAGTACAATCTACATTGATTGTTGCACAGATGGGAGCGTCATGATGAATTTAGAATGTCATCTCACCTTTCCAGTTGAGCTAACATCAACCGTATGGTATTTGGTCAGTTGATTCAAAAAGAGTTTACATAATTCAATTAATGATTGCTTTTGTGGAAAATATTAATTGGGCACTTCAACATAAGCTGGGGGTGTCCTCGTGGTGTAATGGTTAAAGCGTTGGACTGCGTAGTACGCAAGTTCGTACTCCAGTCGCGCTATTACGTTCACTTTCGGGCAAATACCCTTGGGAAAAGTATTAACCCCCTTATCCTCCCAGCTATGGGTTAAATAGTACCACTACTGTTCTTCTAGGAGAATAGCTTTGGCATTAATAACCTAAAAAGAGTTTATATGCCATTAAACAAAGAAATCAAAACCAAACCATCAACATAAGCTGGAAAAGTGCAAAGACTTACAAAGAGCAATGCATTCAAATTGATTGGACAATTGATATATTCCCCATTGAAGTTTTATTCCTAATTTGACTTCTGCGTAACTGACTAAAGTGTTTGTCACCCACAGAAAAACAGAAATGTATCAAGAAGTGGAGGTGCCCGTGGTGTTTTTGGAGGTGCCTGTGGTGTAATGGTTATCGTTGTAGGAAATGGACACGGTGACACGAGTTCAAATCCTGGACGAGACTGATTGCATTTCACATAGCACTAATACCCTTGCGAAAGGTATGAATCCAATTATTCTCCCTCCAGCTATGGGTAAATAGTAGGACAGACTGGGTTCTTCAGCCTTGATGGGGCCTTGATGGAGAAGGAGAAGGAAAACTCTGAATTCAAACCTGTTAAACTCCGCTTAAAAATTGACCTTGTGTCATATCCTGCCCGAGCAGAGGAGTTGGTAAATATGATCAAGAAGTTCCAAAATCAGGCAAAAGCTGCATTTGCTTGGATCTGGTTTGGTCTTGTTTCTTTGTTTAATGACACATCCAACTTCATTGTTTATTTAATGCTCAAGCTATCCCTGTAGAAGGACAGTAGTAGATTTGGTTTTATTTTATGGCATATCGGCCATTGTTGGTTATTTAATGCCAAATTCTGTTTTTACATATATATCAAATATATGATTTGTAAACTTATTTTGTAGTAGATACACTCAGTTGAATGCTCAAACAGTTTATTTCAAACAATTTAATTCAGCATAAGTCATTTGTTTGCACTCAGTTGAAATATCAAACAGTTCCATTTGACCCATAGTTAAGACCCTATCAGGTGCTACCACTCCGAGTCAGAGTAGACTTGTGAGCAATGGCAATGAAGGAGTACACTGCATTCCTCAAACTCCAGCATTACTAGATCTACACCATCAGATTGTTGAAAGGGTCTTACCCCCCTGCAAAGGTGCTGTTGATATATTCTACAATCCCAGCCAATTAGGCTTTGAGGATGATAAGAGAGTTCATACCTTTCCCAAAGGAAAGATCTGTTCGAAAATTATTTATATAAAGATAAGAATACTTGATATTAAAAAAAGATTATTATTGAAAATAAATAGTTACTTTGAAATCACACAATTGTGTGCAAATTATTAGTATAGAATAAAAATCATTGATACCATGGAATTAAATTATGTGCCATAAGAATAGTTACTTTTGGTTTCTTTGTTTAATGATATATCAACTCTCTTGTGTTATTTAATGCCAAAGCCAACTTTACAGAAGAACAGTAGTGGTACTATTTATCCCATAACAGGGATGATTAGAGAATTCATACATTTCCAAATGGTATAAATCCAAATATGAACTTAATAGCACAACATGGATTCAAACTCATTTAACTATGATGTTACAATCTAGCACATTAACCACTAAGCTACAGGGACTCCCCCAACAGGGATCTCAGTGGAGCTGTTTGCTATAGATTACACCAACTGGATCTCTGCAGAGAAGTCAGACCCCCTACTAAAACGAGTGTCCTGGATATGATATTTGACAATCTGATGGTGAGTCTTGAGGAATGAGGGGTATCCCTTTATTGCCATCACTCCCAGGTTCACTCTAATACAGAGTGGTAGCACCTGATAGGGCCCTATCTATGGGTCAAATAGAACTGTTTTGACATTTAAACTGAGGGCAAACTGTTTTGACATTTAAACTGAGGGCAAACTCATTATATTGAATGGTTCAAACTGTTTGATCATTTAATTGTGTATAAACAAATGACTGATGTTCAATTAGATTGTTAATGACACATAACAATACTTGGAAACATTTAACTTTATTGACTTAGGCTGAATTAAATTGTTTGAAATAAACTGTTTGATCATTTAACAGTGTATCTACAAAATAAGTTTACAGATCATATATTCAATATATATGTAAAAACATGATTTGGCATTAAATAACCAACAATAGTTGATATGCCATCAAACCACATGGATCTGGTATTTCAAAACTAACAAAGCCTGATAGTATTGTAAGTTATTGTTAGGATACTCTGGGTTAGTGATATTCAATGCTTGTACTCCAAACCATTCCTGACCCTAAGGTCATCTTATGAAAGATTTGCTGGTGGTACTGTTGCTGTCAAATGAATTATCTATATATTTTTCATTTTTATTACATTTTAAAATCTATTTCAATGAATCACTGCAAATATCTACATATATAAGGTGTGTGTGTGTGTGTGTGTGTGTGTGTGTGTGTGTGTGTGTGTGTGTGTTTTCACACATAAAACTTTTCTATGTCACCAAAATATTTCATTACAAAGAGGATAGGCAAATTGAGTAATGAGAAAGCATGTTGCTATAGTAACATGAAGCATGGTCAATGTTACTGAAAAGCATGTATGGATTACTGTAACAATGAAAGTGGTTATTAAAGAACTCTTACAGTAAATGTAGAAATAGATGATTTTATTTTCCTAAAAACAAATACAAAAAAAAATCACCTTGGATAAATTCAAATATATCTTAACTTTTTTGTGCGTTATTACTCATATTATTGACTTAAAGAATAAAAACAAAAATAAAAAGTTCTTCAAGACAGTATTTAACAACACATGCATTAAACTATACCTGATAAAATTTTGGAATTAGCATGCATAGAGGATACATTCCTTGTTCTTTCTTTTTGTTTTTGTTTTTTTTATTTAGCAATAAATAAACTAATAATAGATAAGATTCATAATAATTTTAATTTAATAGCTAAACATTCTGGCTTCATAAGTTGTAAGTTGGTGACCGTAATCGAGGGCAACCAGAAGGCTCCTTTTCAATAGCTACTACACCGAGGAGTAGGGAAGGGATTATCAAAAAATAAATGGCAAAATCCATTTCCACACCATGCAGAAGAAAATATGAAGGTCATTCAATAAAACACATGAATTTGTTTTTTTAAAAAAGTAAAAATAAATCTATTATTTTGGGGAATTTTTTTACCCATAAAATGTAAACCCGGCATTTTATTTCAAATTGGTTTATAACAAAAATTATTTCAATCTCAAAGATATTTGTTTTGAGGCTACACAAATGGGTGGAAAATCAAACAGCATACCCCAAGCTTTAAACAAAGGTCTGTCATTAAATTTTTGATGGCTGAGAAGTGTAAAACATGAAATTTACAAAAGAATGTGGGATATGTATGGAGAAGCATGTTTTATTGAAAGAATGATTACGAATTGGCTAAACATGGTTTTGCCATCACAAGAGTCAAAAAGACAATCCAAGAAGTGGAAACACACTGACTCAACAGTAAAGAAAAGTTCCGGGTGCAATAGTCAGTAAAGAAAGTCATGCTGACAATCTTCTGGGATATGAGAGGAACCATCACTATTGATTTCCTTGAAAAAGGTGCTATATATATATATATATATATATATAAATAAAAATAAATAAACAAACATAACCCAGTGTCATATAGGAATAAATGAGACAATATAGGAGGTGCCTGTAGTGTAATGGTTATCGTCGTAGGAAATGGACACAGTGACACGAGTTCAAATCCTGGACAAGACTGATAACATTTCACATAGCACTAATACCCTTGGGAAAGGTATGAATCCAATTATTCTCCCTCCAGCTATGGGTAAATAGTAGGGCAGACTAGGTTCTTCAGCCTTGGTGAGGCAACTAATCTAGGAGAAGGAAAACTGAATTCAAACCTGTTAAACTTCACTTAAAAATTGACCTTGTGTCATATCCTGCCCGAGCGGAGGGGTTGGGTAAATATGATAAATGAGACAATAGCATTTGAACATCGATCACCAGTAAATGAAAATGGCAAACCTCCAGGTAGCATAAATAGAGGTACCATGCTGTTAGTGGAGAATAAATAGTCAGTGGATTTCTTTGAGAGACAGACTTCAATACTAGCTTGACCGGTACACTTTTGTTTTAGAGTGATTCTCTGTTATTGTTCTCAGCAAGACTGTAATGTTATGAATAGTAACAATCTTTTGTTTGTCTCATCTTCTGTTAACATATTCATTTGCGTTGGAATGAAATAGTTATGCTTTTATTAAGTTGACTGTCAATTATCTTCTTTTTATGCACATGTGAGTATTACAAAACCCAGTCAAAATGGTACATCATAGCAGGATTTTTACTATATACTTAAAATGTTCAAATTTAGAGAATAAATCAGTTCCCAACTAGATAATTCTTAGGATTTATATCATACTAAATTCTATGAATACAATGTAAACTTGATATTGAGTTCACAGGCTGCAAAAGATCTTCAACTAAGTTTTGCTTAGTTTAGCACAAGAACAAAAGTATAGGACACCCAGTGAGAATCAAACTCAATAACAATGGTTTATAGTTTGATGACCATATAAGGCACCAATAAATAGTTATTTACAATGTTTATCTGAGTTTGTCACAAGGCTAAAAGTATGAGGCACCTAATGAGAATCAAACTTACAAACAAGTCTTAACATACTGGCAGCCAAAAGAAAACATTTAAGCAAGTGTAATAAAAAGCTATCTTATAATTAATCTGACATTTAAAATATTCCAAAACGGGAATTTTTTTAAATGTCTTCACTTCTTTATAATCTGAAGCTAATATGTATTCTGAATATAAATAAGCAATAATTGGAGGCATTCATGGTAATTGTAATGGTTACCATCATAGGAAATGTATACAGCGACCCAAGTTCAAATCCTGTACAAAGCTGTTCACATTTCACATAGCACTAATACCCAGGGGAAAGGTATGAATCTACCCATTCTCCCTCTAGCTATGGGTAAATAGTAGGGTAGACTGAGTTCTTTAACCTTGATATGGCAACTGGTCAAGGAGAAGGAAAAAATCAGAATTCAAATCAGTTAAACTATGCTTTAGTAGGCAGAGTGTTCGCCAATGGTCTGGAAGACCGGTTGTCATACCAAAGACTGAAGGGGGAAAAAAAAAGTACTTGATAACTCCTTGCTTAACACTCAGCATTATTAGGTACAGATCAAGGGTAAAGTGGAGTAATCCAGAGAAAGGAGAAGGCCTTCTCCTACACCTCAGTGTAGCAGATAATGAAAAGGGAGCCTTTGGGTTGACCTTGACTACAGTCACCAACTTTACTTTTATTTATATACCATATCATATATATAAGCGCTGACTGACATTTGTCTCTTTTTTCTTTCTTTCGTCATTAATCTTATTTTTGAATTCAGTTTCCAGCCAGGCACGACAAATCAGAAACGGAAAGCAATCACATGGAAGCAGTTTCGTCAAGATGGAGCCATCAGGTCTAATATCCAGCCTGACAATAAATATAAGCTCACTCCAAACAGAGACCTAGAGATTAGAGCAATCAGCTTA
This sequence comes from Sepioteuthis lessoniana, assembly GCA_963585895.1. Lineage (NCBI taxonomy): Eukaryota > Metazoa > Mollusca > Cephalopoda > Myopsida > Loliginidae > Sepioteuthis > Sepioteuthis lessoniana. Next base: position 39,845,287 of record OY757929.1, on the reverse strand, counting down.
GAGGATACAGGTCAATATTTTTGTCTGAGAAACAACAGATATGAAGCAGTCTACCAAGTGGATGTACATCGACAGCTTGACTATCACATTGTAAGAAACACTAAATTTTCATTCAATTATAGAAATTAGGTTTCCAATGGAAATACTTTAGACTTTATTAAAACATAATACATAAGATTTTTAAAACCCAAACAGTGTAAGAAGAAAACTACGCATCTATTACTGGTTTTCATTATGATATCATTTTAATTATTAACACACACACACACATATATATATATATATATATATTACTCAAAAAATAAAATGAATATACACATACACCATATCATTCAAGTCTATAAACAGAGCTAAAAAGAATAATCCAAAAGGAGAGCTCAATGTACGGCTAATATATATATATATAAGATATAAAAAAAAACCTATGCAGAGCAAAATATATCATTAACATAATTAATAAATCCACTCCATAAGAAATTTATTCCACCAGCCTATTGACTGGTTCATCATTGAAGCTCAAGTAAGGTGAAATGTATTACCTGAAGTTAATGGTTAGAAAGAAACAAATTTCTGTTCAAATCCATTTGATAAGACAGCTAATAGGCTGGTGAAGTAAATTTATAATGGAGTATATTCATTAATTTTCTTGTTTATATTTATATATATATAAAAAAATCAGTGGCAACTGTAGAGGTAGTCTATTTCAAAGCAATAAAAATTCTCAGAACAAGTCATTTGACATTGACTTTGGATGAAATTATCATGAATCATTACTTTAACTTTTATAGTGTTCTTTTATTTTTATTCCTGAAGGTGTTAATTTAGATTATTTTAGCTGACAATGTTCATACATAAAGTTACACAAAAAAATCTAAAAACATGACTCAGCCAAACTGATTTCTGAGCTAAATAATAAAAATAATCTTTAAAAATCACAAAAGACATTTTTATTTCCTAATTTTTAAAGGATTTCTTTTTCAACTTTAAGCTTTGGACTGTAAATACTTTTTTTTCTGTTTATTATATTCTATAAAGGAAATTTAATGATACAAAATTAGGCCCAAAAGATTCAAGCCACATGTGTCAATGTACATATGTCATCAATTCCACAGACCCAGACATTAAACCGTTAACAGCAAAATGTCACAACAGTGGATGAAGGTAGTTTAAAAATTATCTGAAATCTCTAATGTTATAATCCAAGTACATTTACTTTCGACCATTACCAGTCATCTGTTGAGGAAGTGAGTATAACTATATTCTTAGATTAAGGATGTTTTCTACAATGAATGATCTTTTAGAATAAAAGCATTCATCAGATGCAGTTGATATCATGATTGAATGCATAGATATTACAGATTAGGATCACATGACCGTGAACCACCCAGGCTGTAGGACTAGGCACCAGTGTCAGATGTATCTAAGTATTTCCGCTCCCAAACAAAAAGAAATTTTGGTTAGTGTGGGATTTATGTTGTTTATAAGTATCACTTCAAGTACTTGAAGCCTTTTTTAACAATTTGTATACTATACTGGATTTTTTTAGTTATCCACAAAAATTTACCAAATATTTATGGGAGTGTTGGGATCCTGTGTTTGTCGATGAATGTATGGATAATGCTAGCATTAGATAAATACCTAGTCTACAGGAGAGGATGGTGGTTGTAAGTCCAATCTATGAATTAAGTTCTGTTGTATCATAAAAAGTCAACAGTAAATCCTTGAATGTCACCATAAATAATATAAGCCTGCAATATATTAACCTCCAAAATAGCTATTTGAAGCCAATTGCCTCTTCTGATGATGTAAAATAAAACTATTTTTTTTCCTCAAAGATTAAATTTATTATATAAAAATTTAGCAAGTTATTTTTATCTAATAAGTGTACCACACACACATATATATATATATTATTAACAATCAATTTTTACTTGTCATATTTCAGGTGGAAAACAATTCAACTCTGTTGGTGGCAAAGGAAGCTATTCCTGAAAATAACTTGGAATTGGTCAGTAGCTGGTCATCTTGGACAGAATGCAGCCAATGTGGTATCAAAGGAATACGAACAAAGACAGGAGTATGCACAATTAGAGTAAGAGCCACAAAACATTTTTCAAAATAACAACAAAAATGAGAACTTATGAAATGTCATTAACTTGGATTAATTTTATCATCTCATGATCTGCATCCATCCACTCAATCACATGAAAAAGTATTATATTATATATATATAGTAAAGTAAAGTTAGCGACCATAGTCGAGGGTGACCCGAAGGCTCCCTTTTCGATAGCTACTACACCAAGCTGTAGGGGAGGGCGCTACTCCATTCCCAGGATTGCTCCACTTTACCCTTGAACCGTACCTTATAATGCTGAGTGTTAAGCAAGGTGGTATCAAGTACCATTTTTAAAGTCTTTGGTATGACTCGACCTGGGATTGAACCCATGTCTCCCGGACCATTGGCGAACACTCTAACCGCTGGGCCAATGTCCCGGTTATAATCCTTGCTCATGTGATGGGGACAAAAAGAGAGACAGTGTGTGTGTGTGTATATATATATATATATATATATATATATATATATATATAAGCAAGGTGTTTTTTAGAGGACTTATAAGTTATACATTCTCAAGAGCTTTTTGTTTATGGGACCTTCTAATAGCCATTGGTGTAATAACAAATATAAACAACAATTTCTTTTTAATTTCCATCTCTAACTCAGAAATTTTCAGTTAGAGGTCTACTTTATACAGCTAAACAAAAAGTCAAGTTGGTTGATTTCACAAGTTATTTAATGCCAAAGCCATCCTTGTGGAAGAACAATAGTGGTACTACTGAACCCATAACTGAACGCGGGAATAAGAGGGTTAATACTTTTCCTCAAGGGTATTAGTCCAAAATAATAAATAAAGTTCAGACTTGCTTACTATAATGTTACAGTCAAACACATTAGTCAATGCACCATACGACTCACTCCCAAAAGAGAAGGATTTAGTTTTTCAAACCTGATGAACACAAACTAAGGGTCTAGTTAAATATTAGATTTACATGGTAAATTGTATCCCCTTGCTAAAAACTTAAATTTTCAGGTATTTTATGAAATAAATATGCTCCAGGGTCTCATCAGTAACCACTGAAATTTTGGTTGCCATGAATCTAGCCTTGAGTCAGAGAGTGACAGACAGAGAAAAAAAAAAGACATTTGAAATTATAGTAAGATAAATAAAGTATGCAACACAACAAATTACTTTCATCAAATGAGATTATAAAGAAAAGGAAAAACAGTTAGCTATATATGTATATATAAAAAATGAATAAACACTAAGATATTTTAAAGCAACAAACATCACAAATATATACAAAACACAGTAAACAATTATTTCTTTCTCCTTCCAGACTAAGCCATATCTGCAGAATTCGTTGAAATAAATGAGATTAGGAAATAAAAATCAGTCTGCAGAGTAAAAATTCTTAAAGATCTGATAACAAGGAAAAAAAGAAATGACAATCCACACGAAAACCAATGGAAATTACTAAGCAAGGTTGGAAAAATACTTAATGGCACATCAAAATATCAAAGAGAAAAAAATGTAGACGATAAATAAAGCATCCCCCATACACTCATGAATATTAGCTTCACTGATCTCGGATTTAGTAGTTTTGCTTCCAAGTATAAAGAGAAAAAAAACAATAACAGAAAGAAAAATAGAAGAGGGAGAATAAAAAGCAGATATTTTCGGCAAATTCACTCAGTAATAGAAAAATCTAAAAAAAATTAAAGATCAATCACAAAACAACAGAGTTTGAATATTGGCTTCCATGACATCTACGCATGTGATTGATGAAAGACAAAAATTGAATTCAGTATCAACAAATACTTGCAAGCTATGACAAGGATGATTTTACAAGCAATTGATTCATACTTTCCATAAGTAAATTAAAGTTGGCGACCACAGTAGAGGGTGATCCAAAGGCTCCTTTTTCAATAGCTACTATACCAAGGTGTAGGGGAGGGTGTTACTCCTTTCCCTGGATTGCTCTACTTTACCCTTGACACATACGTTATAATGCTGAGTGTTAAGCAAGAAGGTATCAAGTACCATTTTTTTGAGTCTTTGGTATGACTCAACCAGGGATTGAACCCCAGTCTCCAGGGCAACTGATAAACACTCTACCCAACTTGCCATATTTTACATACCCACAAAAAATAAACAAATAAGATTAAAAAAATAAAAATTTTATTATTTAATCATGACACTAACAAATAGCAAAGAAAAATATCTTAAAAGGGTTAACAGATCTCAAAAGCTGTGTGCACCTCTAAACAAGAGTGAATAAATTTGATGAGTTTAACAGCATGTAAACATTGTACATTTATATTTACATTTTTGGTGTATTGGTTTAAAAGGATATTTTCTTTTGCATATAGTCCTATCAAATATGAATAAATTTTAAGCCCTTTTGAGACCCTAACATGTACTAACACTTCAAGTCAGTGGACCTAAGAGTAATGGCAATAAAGAGGTACTCTACACTCCCTAGACTTAGAGCCTCACCATCAGATAGTTTAGTGTCATATCCAGGACACCCCTTTGTTTTAGTTGGGGAAAGGGGTCTTAACCCCTCTGAAAGGTATATTGCAAGCCTCATTAACAGGGTAGTCCTCCATTAGCAAACTTTATTAACCAATTACTTAAAAATAAATCCACTCAGCAGTTACCTGCATATATCATGTATATCTTAAATATAATTGACTCGATTCAAATTAAAAACTTTAGATTTTATTAAGAAAATGATTTCACACACACACACACACACACACACACACACACAAAAGCAAATGATATCCAACAGATACTGATGAAGACTACACAGCTGACCTAAGATTTCTTGTAAATACACCTACATAAGCTGAAGCAGGCTGCAAGAAGAATCGGTCTCTATATGATAAAACAAAGTAAGACACACACAAGACATGCTGGAAAAGTAAGGACAAACTCATAAGTGACATTCTCCTATGGACTCCTATACATGAACACACCAAAGTAGGCCAACCAGCAAAGACCAACAATCATCAGCTCTGTAGAGACATCGGATGCCAACTAGAGGAAATGCCAAGAGCAATAAGCGATAAGAACAGATGATAACACCATTTTGATCAAATGACTATGTCAGATTTAATAGAGGCTGGTTTACGTAAGGATATCATAATTTGACAGCCTAGAGATATTGACTGAGTAACAAACTATCCTATTTATACTTCAAGGGATATAATTTTTAAGGAACAAGGTTAGAACTTAACTTCTGAGCTTAAACTAGCAATATTATTAGTTATTTAGCTGTTATAGTATCAACTTATCCAATCTCCTATCAGGGGTGGCAAATTTTATTTCAATGAGTTCCTGGAGAAGAAAGTGATATTATGTGGAAGAAAATAAATATGAAGGTAGGGGATCAGTAAGTTCAGGAGGAAGAGAACCAAACAAAAGGAGCAGGGTTAAAGTTTGTTCTATATGTTGCTTTTTTTTGTCAAAATACAAGAAAATTAGAAATTGTATTCCATGATAGATTTATTTTGCTTTTTTTTTTTTTTTTTTTTTTTTCAAATGGAAATCCATCTGATAAGCTTGGAAAAGCGAAATAAATCTATCATGGAATAAGTAAGTAAAGTTGGCAACTTTAGTCAAGGGTGACCCAAAGGCTCCTTTTTCTATAGCTACTAAACCGAGGTGTAGAGGAGGACACAACTCCTTTCCCTGAATTTCTCCACTTTACCCTTGATCCTTAACTTATAATGCTAAGTGTTAAGCAAGGTGGCATCAAGTACCATTTTTTGAGTCTTTGGTATGACTCGACCTGGGATTAAACCTCAGTCTCTTAGACCATTGTCAAACACTCAACTCATTAGTTGCATTAAATAGCCATGCATTGAGCACTGATTCTTTAAATATTCATAGTCCTATTTACTTGAGATTTTTTTTTTTTTATATATATATATATATATATATATATATATATATATATATATATATATATATATACACGCACACACACACACACACCTGTCTCTAAATGAAAATAAACTAAATTCTATATCACCAAAGTTAAGCAGCAATGAACCTGTTCAATACTTTAATGAGTAACCACTTAAGTAACAGCAGGTACTGTAAGCAACGTGAGGCTTGTGTGCCATATTTAAACAAAGCATAGTAGATAACAATTAGACACCACATCTTTGTGAGAAGTTGTGCATGCCTACCCTGACTGTATAATTATAAAAACAAAAGGAAATATCTTCTGTCACACTTGCTACTTACTACATGGTCAATGGACAAGATGGATTTAATTTTCCTAATCTTTCTTCATTTCAAGAAGCAAATGAAAGAAAAAATGTATACCAAGTGGTAGACCTTCAAAGAATTTCCACGACCTATATAACAGACAAAATCTAGGTGGGGAAATATATATATATATATATGTATATATATATATCTCAATCAAAGTCAAAGAAAATTTCTGCAGCTGCTAACTTTAGAATTGATTTTCCTCATACAAGGCACCTGGTTCCTCTTCTAAAAATGTTTTGGCATGGCAAAACCCAGGTAAATAGAGAATCCAAAATCCAGAGAGGAGAAAGAGAGTTGAACAATCACAATATGAACACTAAATCTAGAATAGGTTCAGTGATTTAAAAGAGAAATTAATAAATAAGAAATTTAAAAAAAAAAAAAGGAATTAGATAATTCTAATTCTTTAGAAAAAAATAAAAATAAAGAAAAAAATACTTTAGAAAAATTCTACAGCTTTTGAGGAGTTCTGGTTCTCACGTCATAATTAGAGATCTCAGATCAATGAAGATGAACTAATAATGATTGATTGCTCCACTTTCTGCAGCAAAGTGAAAGTGAAAGTTAAAAAAAAGAATATAGTTAGCACAGCAGTTTAAGTAAATTCATCACATCAGATTAATTACTCTTTTAATACAGGTTCTCCCTAACCCTTTAATTCCTTATAAAATTTCTAAAAATAATGATCAACTTATGAATTTAGCCATAAATAATTTACTAGCAACAAATTTACAATATGATTAATTTACCAGACACTAGCACAGCAGCACCTTACAACAATATATTGATATATTACTCAAACTCTTATTGTGTAAATATATATATATATAAAATGCATACAGTATTGTACAAAAAAAAACAGTAAAAACACCATATTTTCATTATAGCCACAAATTTTAATGAAACTTCAATGGCTTAGGTACATGTAGGAAGTGATTATTTTCCTTGATTATAGTTGTCAAAAGTTCCCTTGTTTGTAGCAGAAAGTCATAAATTTCTGAAAAAGAAAATTCTCAGAAAAAAAAAAAATATATAGGAAATTTATGAGAATTTTCTTTCCCTTGATTTGATGTCCTAATTTGTGATTGACCCCCTGCTAATGGCTTGGAAGTAGTTGTCTGAGTTTGAAAAAGTCAAATTGTGACATACAATAATTGTGGTCTGTTACCTTGTGATATTGCAAAGAAATTGAATCATTATTTATCATGATCTTTGACAATCATTTGTTGAAAGATTGACCAGTCACTGCCAGACAAAAAATTGATGCTAATGGATACTCTACCAAATATTAGGGTATCAAATTGTCCAATAGTTTTTTTGGTCTAAAATATGTGTGTGTGTGTGTGTGTGTGTGTGTGTAATATGGAAATATATATTCCCCACAGTATGTTGTGTAGTATTAATGACAAACTGAAAAAATTTGGTAAAAGATATTTATTTTTCACCGAACATGTTTCGCTATATTACATAGCATTTATTAGAAAATTACGAGTTATCCTCGAGACAGCTGTGTACCCGGATGTAGGAGAGGCTGAGGGTGGAAGGAGAAAGCAGGACAGAAGGACATGAGCATGGGACTTGGGCATGGCCAAACGAGGAGAAGCGACAAGGGTCTCTTAGAGGCGAGATGTGGCTAAAACCAGCCTGGTAACTGAGGGTGTTAGCAGACCACCCAACTCTATAAACAGAGCCCAGAAGACAAATTTGAGCCCTACAAAACCTAACATCTACAGCCCTCTTAAAACAGTCTTAAACATAACCAGAAACTATACAAAAAGACAACAGGACATTCACCAACTACAGATAAGTGTATTATAATTTCAGCTTTGTTCTCTAAAAGATTATTGACTGCTAAAGAAATATGCTTTAGCAACTCTTTCACACTTCTTACATAAACATATTTAAACATCTTACCATGTTGCTTATTCTTTCTTACGACCCATATGAAGGTGTCATTAAACTTCCCATACATTTTGAATGGTAAGTGTGAAAAGAAATATTTGTTTTTATGATATATTATTGGTGGTAACAATGTAGCATTTGTGTTTGAGTTGTGAAAAGGCATGTTTCTTTTTATGTTATGTTCTGTCATGACCAATTGAGCCAAAGTTGGAGATAATTGAAATTTTCCAGATCTTTGTATCATTGTTTCTGTGAGAAGAATAAATGCCAATTCTATAGCTGATCATTTCTTTTTATTGGGCATATGTTTTATAATTTTTGCTCCCTTTAGATCAAAATTATGCTTTTCTTTGTTTCTGTATAGGACGAGGGCATAAAACCTTGCATACTATTTTCCTATAACTGAGTCACACCATAATCATCAGATGAATAAGTCTCAGCCCTTTATATTCATTTTCAAAAAATTTACAAAACAGACACACACACATACATACATATTCTTTCTTTTAAAAAAAAAAAAAAAAAAAGTAGAGGAATTATATTGTGAATTGTTCGATCTCCAGTGGTGGAGATCACTGTATACACTGCTGATTAGACCTAATAAGGTCAAAACAGCTGTCCAGTGTTTCCGTATGTCATGCATAGGTGTTCATCAGATTTTCTGGTCATGGTAATTCAATTCACAATACATACATTTATTTATTTATTAGTTCATCATTGAAAAAAAATAATAATACTTTGGGAATCACACAATATAACCAAGGAGCAATCCAAAATAAATTGAGTTGATATTATGTTCATTCAAGGCTACAAATATTTTTTTAATGTTACTAATAGAGAATATTTTAATAACCTATCATTAGAATCATAAAAAACTTTTTATATTTATCTATTAAAATTTTCATAGTATCTTTTTTATATCTGATATCATTTATTCAATGTTACCAGCTACTAGACACTGATGGAGAAGCAGAGACAAGCTCATTAGGGACATTCTCCTGTGTACTTCTGCACATGGATATAGAATTGTTGACTGACCAGCAAGGACTTACATTCAGCATGAAAACTTGATGCAATCTTGAGGAACTACCAAGAGTGATAGCTGATAGGGGTGGATGGAGTCAAAGGAATCTGTGATATCATTACAATTTGATGATGCTGATCAGCCACACTTTATATTTACTAATTTTATAGAAGGATGATTGAAATATTTTGCAAGTTTCTCAAGAAAAATGTCAAATCCCACTTGAGCAAAACGACCATAAAAAAATAAAACCACCATTACAGAAAGTATAATGTGACACTTTATATCTATATATTACAAAACTTGATTTCACAGCAGAATAACGAGAAATCCTGTTATCGTTGTAACAGGAGGCATTACGGTTGGAAATCAGACCTTATGAAAAAAAATATCGAAGTTATTCCCTCGAGAGATAGAAAAGAAGTTGCCTCCTGTGGATAGTGCATTATGGGATTGAAAGGACCGAAAGACTGAATACATGTGAGGGACAATAAGGAGAGACTTGAAATTGGCCATGATACGTGATAGATGTACATTTGACTTGTGCACACAAAGTTAAAACAGTTTATTTTCCTGATCAATAGACACGTTTCTGCCTGTGGTTGAATAAACCTAATTATTTTGATGTACATCATGAATCCATCTCTTTTCAGTTATTCCGACATATTTTCTTTGTTCGTAAAAACATAACAAATTACTCAGTACCACTTAAAGCAAAAGTGAGAAAATAACTGTAGGTAGACTACACATCTGATTCTAATGACTACACATTTTCCTCTCATTTTCAATACTTGAGTCTTCTCCCATCTCTGTGTCACTTTGTGTCCTTTCCTTTCAACTTGTGTCCTGAGTATGACACTAAACTGAATCTGGAGGTGAGGCTCCAGTTCTGGTATTCTGAGAAGTGTGGAGTCACCACTTTGTTACAAATACTCCCAAATTCACTCTGACCTAAAGTAGTACTACCTGTTATTCATTTGTTTGCAGTTAGACATTCACTCTTTTCTTAACATTATTATGCGTATAATTATTCTATAAAAATGCAATAAATATCAAAAACGAGAGAGTTGGTGGTTAAAAATCAATGCGAGTCTTATTAATAGAATCAAGTTGTTTTTTTATGTTATGTTTTTACTGTTACTTAATGATTTACAAGATGGCTTCTCAAACTTTTTATTTGATGCAATCCTTGAAAGAGAATTTAATTTCCATTCACCCAAAAAATAAACAGACTATTGCCGATGTTTTTTCTTAGTTACACAAGATATCATGAGGATTTGATTTTTTCTTACTTTTTTTTAACACAAAAGTTATCAAACAGAATATTAAATCATAATAATCACTGACAATAAGGAAATTGGCGTAACACGTGAAGAGACAAATCACTAGCAATAAGGAAATTAGCTGAACGAATGAAGAGACAAATCACTGACAATAAGGAAATTGGCTTAACAAGTGAAGAGACAAATCACTGACAATAAGGAAATTGGCTTACCAAGTGAAGAGACAAATCACTGACAATAAGGAAATTGGCTTAACAAGTGAAGAGACAAATCACTGACAATAAAGAAATTGGCTTAATAAGTGAAGAGATAGATCTCTTCAGTCAGAGCAGGATTTTTTCCTAATGATAATTTTATTCATTAAAAATCTGTTACGATGAATAAGAATTAAAATTTCAGACATTGTATTTTAATCTTATTCATTATTTTTCTTTCTTTTACAGTAAGCTTCTACAATTAGTAGACTAGTTCACATACCTCAACAGCAGTATCTCATCTACTGAAAATGATGTCTTAACATACACCTAGCAAAGGTATAGAATGCTATTGATAGATTATTGATCATCTGGAAATCTGATCTATTTCTTCCAAGCTGTGGCTTTGTTAATACTATTATATGAATGCACCACATAGACACTAACAAAACACAGAGAAAAAGCTAGATGGAAACTACAAAAGAATACAACAAGCAGTTTTCAACAAATCCCGGAAGCAACACCCTACAAAACAGCAATTATATGATCACCTATGTCCTATCTCACAAACCCTCCAAGTAAGATGAATTAGACAACCAGGACACTGTTGGTGAAGTAAAGACAAACTCATAGGCAACATTCTCTTGTGGACTCCTACACACAAACATGCCAGAGTTGACCAAACAGCAAAGACTTAAATACATTAGCTCTGTGCAAACACTGGATGCAGTCAAGAAGACCTACTAAAAGTGATGAATGACTGGGACAAATGATGAGAGTTAGGAAACGCAGTGAAGTCAGTACAATTTGATGATGATTTTTTTATAAAATAATTAGTTTAAAACAATCATTTTAAAATACTTTCTTTCATGAAAACAGGATTATATGTATTGTTATTGATGCCAAAAATATGTAGATCTTCTCTGTCAGAACCCGATCATTCATTCATTCAAATCACCAGTATGTTTTGAATGGTTTGTACATGAACAACAGTGGATATCATACCAAATCAGGAATTCTGCTAGATGTACGATATCAGCCAACTAGTCCACTTGATTAAGTAATTTTATTCTATTCTCAAGGGATTTATAAATGCAAACTAGAAAAATTACCCCCCCACCATGGGCCCCTATGCTTTCATGGACTACCAAAATTTTTATTGAAACATCAATAGGAACCACTTTGAGAAGACTTGGTTTAGATGAAAATTAACTTATTTTTAAAAAAATGGAAAGGGTTTTCTTATCTATGGGAGATACTGAGAGATGTTCATATTCCAGTATCCAATTAACATTGCTATATACATAATAGAATTATTTTATTAAAGCATTTTGTCCTATCTTTTTTTTCTGAGCATCAATTGGTACCCGTAAATTTTCTATTAGATATTACCCATACATGTCAAGGTTGATTATGGGTGTAGCAGTTTCTGCTGGTATTAGTTTGAAATTAAAAGGAAGTTATGAGGATGTGCTTTACCTAGGTACTCTTCTGTACCAAACACAGAGAGAATAGGGGGTTTTATATATGGCATTAGTGTCACCTTGTAATTTAAACTTATAAACTTTTCTCTCTACAGAAAATATTCAAAGATAAGCCTGTCAAACCAGTAGACCTACCAGCATTCTATATTTTTGATGGTGGACTGCCTTGCCGTTCCTCAGTTCTCCCAAAAAGTATTGCTCAACTGGCACCAATTGCAAAGCGTAAGAGTGAAATCTTCATTTCAGACTGTGAGATACCGTGTCCCACTACCCCCAGCCAGACAATAATCAAAGACCGCCAAGGAAACATTATTGACATAATACAACCAGGATACTATTTGATGCAAGACAAACCAGAATTATCACCTATGATAAAACGCAAATTCATTTACAAGTTTGAATGGCAACGAGTCATACTGAAATGTCCAACGTAAGTAGCTCCTTTCTTATAAGAAGATCAAAACTAATGTAAAGCTAGAAAAAGCATTTGTTAATCACCAATATCATTTGAGATCAGTTAGAATACTGAGAAGAGTCCTGGAGAGCTGAAGACACTCACTGTCAATAAATCAGATTTCAATGAAGGCCGTCAGTAAGTACTGGTGTGAAAACTTGTATAAAGTAAAAATGATAACAACAATCTAAGTAGGTTTATGATAAACAATGAAAGTATCTTAAAAAATGTTTTACACAAAGACTAAATAATAAACTAACAAGTGGGTTTAATTTTGATAATACAAATCTTACTAGTTTTAAGGTAACACAAATTTATATAATGTATCACATCAATGGCCAAATGATAATTTGGATGTAAGTAAACAGGTGTTCGTCAAGTCAGTAAAAGGTTATATAGATTGATCTTAATGGCATATCAACCTATCCTTTTAATGCCTAGAAGTAAGGGAATTGTGTTAATTGTACAAGAAATTAGGGAATGTTTGTAGCAGGTTGCACATAGTTATATATCAAAAATTTCAATCTAATATAAATAACTTGCAGAGTTGTATAGTTTCATGTAACTAATAATAATAGTTAGATTTCAAATCAACCAAAAATTAATAAATCTCTCATGATAATCATTTGTTTGAGCATTTAACGGGAGTTTAACAGATACCAATATTCCAAGTCAGAATGGACCTGGGAGTAATGGCAATGAAGGTGTTACTCCACACTCCCCAGAGCTCCAAAACTGAAGCCTCACAAGTTGCAATTTAGTGCCACATCCAGGATACCCCTTTTTGGGGAGAAGTTTTCTCCTCCTACAAAGGGTGTAGTCAGCCATGATGACAGGGTTTCCTATCTAATACTACCAATTTATACATAATTATATGGTTTCAAGTATTTTTATCTAACACCAATAATAATCCTTAGTAAACAATTATAGCTTCAAGTAACTATTCTTAATACAAGTAATTTACAGTTACATAGCATCAAGTATTGCTACTTAATACTAATAATCTTCTAACAGATCTATTTGATCCTAAGTCAACCAGGAATAAATGGCAATGAAGGGGTACTCCACATTTCCTGGATCTCCAGAACTGAAACCTCACCACCAGATGCAGAGTCATACCCAAGGTACCTCTTCTTTTTCTGCAGTGGATACAGCCAGCATATCCTAGCCCTACCAACAGAGCAAGTGTCTTGTGGACTGATATCAATTCAGACACCAATATTTTTACTAACCAAACTCCATAATATTATAATATGAAGTTAAAATAGAAAGGGGTCTAATATGCTATCAAATGCTTTGAAAGTAAACAGTCAATTTTAATTTGATGATTTTTATCATGGCATGAAGATAAGGAGTTTTAAGAGGGTTTGTTGTTAATTTAATAATTTACTTGACAGGTCTCCAAGGATGTCTGAAGTTCTGCCCACTAAATAACTGTCTATAATTAGTGTCTCCGATACAAACGGTTTAGCTTTGCAGAATTACTGTAAAGGAAATTGGATATGATGATTGATTTTTGCAGTGTAGAAAGAATGGTACGTTGGCAAAATGGCACAGAAGCACTTAACTTCATGACATTAAGAAAGAAGAGTAATGGAAGAGTGTTCATAGATGGAAACAATTGGCTGCACATTACGAAGACAAAGCTTTCAGATTCTGCTATCTACAGGTAAGAAAGTTACTTTAGTTCCCAACACATAGAAAATGGAAACACAGGTGGTATAATGGTTTCCAGAACAGAAAATAAAACTGACATGCAAGGAGTGCTCAAAAAGTATTAAGACTGAAGCTGTATTTACCAAGACAGAAAGGAACAGTATATGAAACATTAATTTTCTACACATTTATTCCTCTTAACACACTTATTCCCTAGAGTTTAACCATTGGTCAAAGCACCTTTGAAATTCTTGTTTTCAAATGGTGTGATGCTATACCATCAGATTTCTTTTGATGCACTCTACATCCCAAATCTTAGAAGAGGTGCTAGTGCTATAATGGTAACCCTCACTGCAGAACCCTGCCATTGAGTAATATAAAAAAAATACTAGTAAAATATATCACTAGATATTGAGAATTATGCACAAAAAACAAAGAGATATTTGAGTTGGTTTGAAATCAATATTTCTTTTATACCATGTGTATCTAGTAAAACAAGAAAACAATAATAAAGAGATAATTATTTACACTACATTTCCCTGGGTACAACATTGACCCAACAAACTGGGACTAGTTCTAAAATAGCCTTCAAAATAGAACTAAAACACCTAGAATAAACTGATGTTTATTTTGTACATTTTTATGCAAAAATAAAATAATAACAATTCACACTAAACATGACCCAAGAGGTAAACCCAAACAAACTGGGTTATTAAACATTTCAGTTCCAAAATAAAATAAAGAGAGTATAACAGAGATAAACACTAGAATTATTACATTTAGATATCAAAGAATTATATATATATATATATATATATATATATGAGAGAGAGAGAGAGAGAGAGAGAGAGAGAGAGATAAAAAAATAAATCCCATTTTGAATGAATATATTGTAAGTTTTTATCTGTAAACTAATTTTGCACAATCACAGGATTTTGAAGAATGCAAAAATAGGTGATTGTATCAAAATGTAATTCCATAAGTTTATTAAAGATAATCAAACATTAAATACTGTGGTTAGTCTAAGAAAAAAATAAAGCCCAAGAACAAAGCACCGTGTTATACAGTATAGGAAAATAAAACCTGGAACCAGTGCTGAAAAAAATGAAGTCAATATATGAAAAGAATTTATAAGGGGACAGAATTTGAGTTTTAAAATCCACTGACTTGAAGATAACAAATTTTTTTTTAAAGTTTACAATATGATAATATTTCTGAGAAAACTGAAAATAAATCCAACAGTATGAAAATATAGAAATATGAAGAAAAAAAAAGGATGATTTTATTTATAGTTTAACTTATTTGCCACTGTTAAACAATTTGTTTTTTTAAACTTTCATCAGAGTGTATAAATTTTTAAATGAAATGAAAAGATGGGGAAGTTTTTAACATTCTATTTCCAGTTGAAGCATTTTGTTTCAAATTTATGGGATATAATTAATGTTTTAAAATTTATCTTAAAAAAAAAACAAAAAAACCAATGTATTTCCTTTAAAAAAATAAAAAACATATCAGTCTATCTATCTATCTATCAATGTTCATATCAACTTATTTTAGACATTCCATAACAAATTCATCTATCAATTTCTGTCTACTTGATCCAACTCTCACATTTCAAGTACATATAAACAATGAAGCCAAATTATTTCAAATAAGGGATTTTATAACTTTTCAGCACCAAGATGACCAAATATTATAATATATGAATTTTTAAAGTAACCTCAAATTTTTACATTAGCACTACTTTTAAAGAAAGAAAAATTTCAATTTTGCTTTAAAGTATTTTTCCAACAATTCACTAGTTTTCTTAGTTATTTTCCACCAAAAGTTATCAGGCAATATTTTAAAGTATGGAAGCCAACAAATAAAGAAAACAAGATTACAATACATTTTCTTGAAAAAATATATATAAAATAAATAACAAAGAAAAAAAAATACTGGATATGTGTCCATAGTTAGCACCCTCCACTTTAATTCCAACCTTCAATACTAAGAAAATAAATTTAACATATCAATTCCCAATGGTTATAAATTTTTTGGGTCTGTGATACTCTCTATTCTTTTTTTAATTCCAAACTTTTGGCATCATTCATTTCTTTAGACAAAGCTGCCAAAATCTGTCAATTTAATTGATCTATGACCCAACTACAAGACTGGCCTTTTGGTAAAAAAAAAAATTTTTTTGAAAAAAATGAAATGGTTTTGATTCTCCAAGATTAAATTGCTAAAAAACTTGATTTCAAACGAACACCAAGAATTTATTTTCTAGTCAGAAAGAAAAAAATACAGCTTTATACTTTTTTTTCTTTTTAAGGCTTCCATATTTTAAATTATACACATTATCTTTTGGTAATGACTAACAAAAAAGCCCCAAAGCATACAATAAAGACAGTTGAATTTTAGCATTTCACCATAACTCAAAAGGAGAAACATTTTGTGTGTCAGTGCATAACACAGAACCCACATGTTAGTACTGGTTAAAATAATTATCATTCATTAAAATTTTAGAGTTAATAAAAAAAGAAAACAGACAAGTTTGAGTCATTGGCATGATATGAATATTCCACAGTTCTGCCTGAAACAAATGTATATCTTTTTCAAACATTTAAGGATGAAGAATTATTTACAGGGGGGAAAAATCCTTAAAACTACTTGCAACATTTGGAACAATCTCTAAGATTAAATTCTTTAAATTTTAAATGTAAACAAGATTTTTTTTGCCTTAATTTCTCAAGTTAGAAAATGTATTCACAGAAATGATTCCCTAGAATGTTTGAGTCACTAAGATTTAGACATTGCAGAGATTTTTTGTTTTGTTTTAATTTTATTGCAATGACTACAAACTGCTAAGATAATTATCTGTTTTAATTTGTCATAATTATGTAAGCTTTGATTTCACAAGGGAGAGTCAAAAGTTTTGCAATATTTGCATACATGCTAGTTTCTGGAATAAACTCCAAGAACTTGAGGGATTCAAAGTGATGCCACACCCAGCAAATAGGCAAAACTTAGATCTCTTGGATTATTGTTCAGATCTATGGCTCACTTCCTGTGCTAATAACATTTCAACAAACAAGAGGAGGTGAAAGCATCAATGAAAGTGTTCTACGCTTTGAAAGACAAGAACTGGTATCAACATGGATGAAAGATCTAGCAGAAAGGTGACTTCAGACAGCGCAACATCAAGCTGCTTTTGTTACACATCAAAGAAATAAGGTAACAAAATATTGCAAAACTTTTGACTCACTATAGTATCTATTTAGAAGGATTCACTTCATCAAATGTAAAATTTCAGATATGGAGCAATAATTCATATAATTTCAAAAGCACAGTAAACCATTGGCAAAAAAATATTACACAATTATTGTTTTTACTCATTTACTTGTATCATTTAGTATATATTTTACTTACCAAAAAGTGTACATACACAGAAAGAAATTGAATTTTTAATCAATGCAGTAGTTTCCAAACTTTTCTTGCTTATTGCACATTTTAGAAACGACAAAAATATTTTAACACAACACTGTACACAAGTTAAAAATGGAATACATACATTTATCTAATAAACAGCCATTTAGACATTATTAGTTGATTGTTTTATTCAATAATTTAAGAATAATTATTAATGAGAAACATGGGCTTCATGTTTGATGTTTCTTAGCAACATCTTCTATGTTAAGATATACATGATACAAACAGATTCTCATTTCTTGTTCAATACACAAAGGTTTATATTTTGCACTTGATATTAAGCTAAGAAAATCTTTAAAAATCACACAAAATATGAGTTAAGAAAGAGTATAAAATCTTTTTTTTTTTTTTTTTTTTTTTTTTTTTTTTTAAATCAACTGAAAAATGATTGTCTCTCATAGAAATCAAAAATATATCAAGAGGCAATGCCTTCATGCCAATTATCATTCGTTACAATTTTAAATAACTATTTGACGAATTTATTAGGATTTTGTTAGACCGTGACAGGTTAGTTTTATCCTGCTGATCAACACTTATGTTAGACTGACCATAACCACAGCTATACCATTAAGTACAAAAAGAACCGTGGGATCAGAGTAATGGTTCAAATAAGCAACAGTGCCAAGCTGACTATGTACAATAATGGCAGAGAGCCTCTAAGCCAGAACTATGACTATAGTCAACACAGTATTACATTTCATTCTGTTGAAACTTGCCATTGGGATCAGCTTTGTTGTCAGTAGTGATGCCAGTTATGATCAAGGGTAGGAGGGGTTTCCTCCCTGCCATGCCTTGGATTATCATTGTAGCATGTGCGAACAGAAAGACTTAGTATTCATGACAGACAGAATTTTGCAGACACTGTCTCATTTCAAACCTCCAAGAGATTGCTCAGAAAGGCTTGGTATTCATGACAGACAGGATTTTGCAGACACTGTCTCATTTCAAACCTCCAAGAGATTACTCATAAAACACTTGACTTCAAGCCATTTGTGTTTAATGATGGAAAATAAAGGTACCAAAGTTATCAAATACTCTACTGTAATAGGAATCATTTCTTTGACACCGCCTTTGCTTATATTTTTCACAGCAAACATATCTTGACATTGCTCTGGACTAACAGACCAGAGAAAATAGTTTGTGAACCATATATGTAGTATATTCTTCAAGATAAAAGAAGAACAATAATTAATTATATCTTTCTTTACCCCTGACCGTTTTTTTTTTCCTAATTTGCAGTTGCTGGAAACAAGACAAGCTGTTGTCAACAATTAAGCTGAGAGTGACAAAAGGCTATGGAAAAGATGCTGGTCCCTACATCACTTACAGTCTCCTCATTATCATCCTAGGATGTCTGATATGGGCAATATATAACATATACAGGGGACCACTAAACAGAGTTGCTTACTGAGATAAATAAAGTTCTTAATGGCAATATTTGAACAATATTTATGAAAAAGAAAGAAAGAAAGGAAAAAAAAACACAGACAACAACAAATAATAATCAATCAAAAAAGGTATAAAAGATTAAGTGTTAGTAAGTGAGAAAAACAAAGAAAATTGACACAATTTGAAAATGTCAGTCACTTGAAAGATGCACATTAACAAGGTAAAAAAAAAAAAAGCAAAAACAAAAAACTAACCAAGACATTGTTTTATAGTAAAATTAGTATTGGAAGATGCACATTAAGTGGTTGCTGGTCATAATAGCTACTGTGACATTTTAATTCCCAAAGAACAGATTTTCTTTACAGGGATAAGGATTTGTTTATCTAATATACTTTTGAAAAATAAAAAAAAAGTTCTTTGAAATATTTATTAGACATGCAGTTACTTTTATCTCAACAACAAACAAAATATTTTTACTGTTATAAACCATTTAGCAGAGATTTTACTCTTTACTTTGTTTGACTCATAAATTTTTTTTTTTTTGAAATATAGTTGTTTAAAAACTTTATTCGTCACTGGAATACTGGGATTCTGACATGAATTTTAAATTTTTTTTTTCTTAACTTTATATTGCCAATAGATTAGAATTAAAGAGACTGAAGAGTTTTAGTATTCAGTACACCAGTCTCCAGATTAATACTCTACTAGCTCAGTATTTCTTTTGTTCTAGGATATTACCTTGGACACAATGGTATTTTAAAGGCAAAAAATATCTGTATAACAGAGAGGAAAAGGAAGAGGAGGGCACTAAATAAAGCAGATAGAAATGACAGCAGAAATAAAGACCAAGTTAGTCAACATATATAACTAAAAAAAAAATTTCTGAAATTAGTTACAACCACAAAAGCATATAAATTTCCAGGATCAGCTTCATGTTTGCAATTGTCTACTTCAAGTTCCAAGATCCAAAATGTACAATTTTTTTAAAATCATTATTGAAAATAACAATTATATTTGGAGTTTAGTTTGTTTCTTTTTTGCTTCTAAACATGCAATTAAAGTTTATATAGTTTTCTTCTAATAAATCAAATGAAAATATACAGAAAAACCATATTCAATTGACAATGACAATTATGTAAAAGTTTTTACATTCTAAAATCTATTCAGTCTTGTATTTCTGATTGTGAAGGACAACATTTAAGACACTGCATCTAAGCTCCTTCTAAAGTATCAAATCAATTAATATCAAACAGAACTTTTTTATTTAAACCAAAAGGAATAAATTGTTCTCATGCTTCTGTAGAGTTACAATAACTAATTGGAAAATTTGCATGTCTAACAGGAGCCCAAATAAGGAGTCACATGACAGTCCCCCCTCCAAAAAAAAAACATTCTCAACCTCTTTTCACCTCTGGTCTTTGAATAGAAGAGACATTGCTTCTGACCCCTTCCAGGGAATAGTAAAGCTACGTGTTTATCTTACATTCCCTTATAAAAGCTTTTTTTTTCTATTTTTATCCCCTTTCTCAAATTGCTTCTTCATAAAACAATTTGTGTATCACTCTAGCTGTAGAGACACGTATGTGTATTCTTTCCTTTTGATATCACTTTGAAAGTGGGGACTTAATAAAACATTTTTCTCCACCATTAAGTGTCCAGACTTTTACTTTTCTTTTTATCTAACCAGGAAGAATGTATAGAACATACGTCATAGATTTGGCAAAATTATTAAAATGTTCCCTACTCTAAAAGGTTCATGTAGTAATTAACTTTGATATCATCATCATGTTGCACCATCAGCATGGATATCCCTGACCCTCTCTCGCCACCCCTCCCTATCATCCATTGCTTCCAGCAGGTCTTCAGGGCTACATCCCGTATTGACACAGAGCTCCTGTATGTAGGTTCAAGCTGGTTGTCCTGCCTTTGCTCGTCCATGTGAAAGGGTCCACAGGAGTTCATCACTTATGAGCTCGTTCCTACTTCTCCAGCAGTGTCCCGCATAGTCTAATTTTGATAGTTTTCGTGATGGGTGATAGGTGGCTATATGCAAATATTAGTTGACGGTCGGTTGTGTTTTACAGCATATCAACCCTTATAGGCTATTTAATGCCAAATCCTGTTTATACATATATATCAAATATATGTGATCAGTAAACAAATAGTTTGTAAGTAACATTATTTTCAAATGAGCTAGAGCTCATTTGTTTGTACACAGTTAAATGGTTTCAAGTACTGCTATCTAACAATAGTAATTTTATTCAACATAAATGGTTTCAAGTCCAGTAAATGATTAAACAATTCTGTTTGACTCATAAATGGGACCCTAACAGGTACTACCATTCCAAGTCAGAGTGGACCTGGGAGTAATACCTCATTCGCCAAAGCTCCAGGATTGGAGCTTCACCATCAGATGTTTTAGTGTCATATTCAGGACACTTGCTGCATGAGGGTGGGGTCTTAACCTTCTGGAAAAATGCAATTGGCATATCCTACAGCCCCAGCCAACTAGGCTGTGCAAATATTGGTTCTTGGAGACTTAGGACTCTACTAAAATCTTTCTCACCACCAAACATCCAAATGCTTTTGCTTTCACCACTGAATTTGACTATGCAATTTTAACTGTCTTAAAGACAACTAAAGTAAAAAGAATTAGCCGATAAAAGGTATCTTCAAAGCAGGAAAAACAGTTAAAATATGCTTTCAGATATTCAAAGTAATTTTGTTGAACTACTCCAAGTATGCAAGAATCATAGCACAAAACTTTGAAGACTTTTTTTTTCCCCTAATTCCTTAATTTGATGAATATCTTTGAAGAATTTACAATATTACCATTGACTTAAGTTTTAGGTCTATACATTGAAAAAATCTGAACATGACATAATCAAATACCATATTTAAAGGCTTAAAGATGCTTATTTTACCTTATTTTAATTCTGTAACACTATCACATACTGTCCTATTTATTGGTATTCGGACAAGGGGGTTATCTACAGAAGTTTAAAATCAACAGCTATGGAGCATGGAGGGGTTGTAGTGAGTAATAGTCCCCCACCAATACCTTTGCAAAACATGTGCCTTACATGCTGTCAAATACAGTAATTTATTCCAAATATTTCAATGTTCTAGTAAAAAAAAAAAAAAAAAAAAAAAAAACAATCAGGCTCTTGGATCTCACAGACAAGCACATGCAAATCACAAAGTCTTTAAAAAAATATGCTAAGAACTTTTCTAAAACAAAGCAAGGCTTACAGGCAGAACCCAGGAACGAACTGCAAAGGATCTTTACAATAAGAGGAATGCTGGGAAACATAAGCAAGCAACTCTAAAAGCAGTGAACAATAATGGCCAAACAAAAGTGCTGAGTTGTGTTTAATAAATGATAAAACAAAACCATAAAAACAAAAAAACAAAAAAAAACAAAAAACACAAAATGAAACAATCACTTGTTCTGTCAGTGTTGGTGCATGTTCAGTGTCTGTGCTGGTGTTATCATCAAGTGAGCTGAGAGGCTTGGTAGCATCTTCATCCTGAAATATAACAACCATGCGGTGAAGCAAGGCATGCAATCAGGCTACACAGAATTATCAACCACACACTAAAAGACAGAATACACTGGGATTTTATTTTACACAGGAAAGCTTTGCAGAAAAAAAAACAATTTGGACTTCAAAGTTACAAAGAGAAAAAAGAAAAAAAAAAGAAGCATTGACAAAAAAAAAATAAATAAAATTAAACTGCCAGAGATTGTGTGGTTATGTTTAGAATGGTGATGTTAATTATTTCCTTAAATTAACAGCTGATTTTAATTTAATGAGGGTTGTAATCTTTTCCGTTGTTTAAACTATTGGTAAATTTTTACAATTACACCCTTCCTTCTCTAAAGGTAAAAATTTGTTTTCTCTGGGTTTTAAGGAATTTGACCTTCAAAACAGTCAGAAATTAATCCTTTTAGTTAACCTAACATTTCTTTACACTCCAGCTATCAGTATGGAAGACCCAGGAGAGAACCAAGATTTCTTCAGTGAGAGAGCAACAGAAAACAAGTAATTCACAACTGTGTTGAAGATCAGATTCCTTCAAAACCTTAATCCCTATTCTACTCTTATTTCACCATCATTGGCCAGTCACCAATGCACACATGTACAAATATGAATTTCTAATAGGAGACTGCAGCAGGAAGAACTTGTCTAGAGATTTGGGAAAAATGAAAATCTCCAAAACAGCTCCTTTACAATAATTTACGTACAGGAGGAATGTCTTAGAATATCGAGATCTACTTAAAATAATACTTGAGGATGAGACAGGTGTAATAATAGAATAATTTACCACCTCTAATCCTTTAACTAAATGTCTGTTCTCAGCAAAGGATACAGAGGTGGCATAACAGTGATCATTATACGTAAAAGACTCAACAAATCAAGCTCAAATCTGAGATGCATCTGTGTTTCACTTTGTGCTAATACCCCTGGAAAAGGCACGAATCCATCTCTTTTCTTATCTTCCTCTTGACTACATAGTAGGACCAACTGAGCTCTCTAGCCTTAGTAGGGCAAATGATCAAGAGCACATCAGCATAACAAGATGACTTCTTAATTAGAGTGGCCGGAGAAAATGGGGCAGATTGGGCTCCCTGACACTGGAGAAAGATAACTACGAATTCAAAACTAGATGCAGCATCTTCACCTAGTTTGGCAGTGGATAACAACTAATCAAGCAAACAGGGAGAGAGGAGAATGACATATTGCCTGTTTCCTCTCACTACAACACTTGCCATGTCAGAAGTAGTTAGAGTAAAAAGGAAAAATAATCTTTTTGCAAAAACAACACTTACTTATTATCAAAAGAAAATACACATTTATAACTGTTCAAAATAGATATTTCTTTATTACTAATTCAAACTAATATTTTCTTTCACCTTTTAATTTTTAGTTACTTTTTATTGAACTTACTCAGATCATCATTTTATAGCAGCAAGGATATGAATAATTAAGGGCAAGTTCTTGGTGAAAGTTGAACTCCTATCTCTTTGCTTCAAGGTAACTTTGTTAAATGCACTAGAGCTGTGCTACAACCATTCTTTTGGAGAAGCTCAAATCAAACCAATAAACTTATTGCGTTTCTCAATCTCATTCAAAATTACATAATATATTACACAAATATATATACTAGCAATATTAATTACATCTTTTTTTATCTATTTTTATTTTATCATTTGAAGGTAATTTAGAATAATATTAATTTTTAAAGTCTAAAAGCAATATAAACAGACTTCATTCTTTTAAGCTCTAAGGAATATTAATCGGTCACATCAAGGATCATTCCCTGTTGCTGGTACTATATAACCCAATAAAACCCATCTCATAAAAGAAGAGATGAGCAGAGCCAATCAACCACCATTGCTCTGAGAAATACAATATAGAGAAATACTCTACATGGCAACTGGATGACCAATTAGGTTATGGGAAATACTGTAAACAATAAAATACAGTGCTAAGAACCTAAAATCTGATCACAAAGGAAGTGAGATTCATCAACTGAACACACTATACAGTAGTTGTTTTTTGTCTTTTTTACAGCTGTTAACTATTTTATATATCCATGGCAGTAACTGGTGACTGTTTATCATATTTGAGACTAAGAGTTGCTGCTAAATACTTATTTTCAGCTAAACAAAACTAGGACATTCATCTGTCAACATCGCTCACAATTTTTTTCCAATAACTTTGTGAAATTACTCTTAAACAAGTAAAATTATAGATGGAATCATACTTTTTTTCAAGGGCATTAATCCTATGTTAAATGCAAACAACCTTGTCCAGGATTTGAACTCTTATCACCGTGTCCATTTCCTATGATGATAACCAATTTACCATGAGCACCTCCATGAATAAAAATAAATTCATATGCTCATGCAAAGGGATTGGGTAAATAGATTTACACAAGGGAACTTCTCCTGATAAACACATTGTGGTATAAGTGGCATAATGGTTATCCCCATAGGAAATGGATCCAGTAAACGGAATTCAAATCTCAAATGAGGCTGTTTGCATTTCACTTTGCTCTAATGCCCTTGAGAAAGGCATGAATCCATCTCCTCTCACACTAACTATAGGTAAATACTAAGGAAAAAATCAAAAGCTTTGCAATATTTTGGTATGTGCTAGTTTGCAGCATATATATCATGTAACCAAAGAAGTTTGAGCTGAGGAAGGTACCCACTGTGGCTGATAGTACAATGGTAGCAGATGTGCATTGCTTCACTATGTATGTGATTTGGAAGCCACACAGATGATTATGCAACATAGTCTAATCTGGGAACTTATGCTTTATGAGTTCTACTGTTGCAGAAGCCACCAAAAATATTCCTTGTTTGGTTTCTTTGTTTAATGGCATATCAACTCTTTTTAGGTTATTTAATGCTGAAGCCATTCTCCTAGAAGAACAGTAGTGATACTATTTAACCCATAGCTGGGAGGATAAGGGGGTTCATACCTTTCCCAAGGATATTTGCCCGAAAGTGAACGTAATAGCGCGACTGGAGTACGAACTCGCGTACTACGATTCTGCAGTCCATCGCTTTAACCATTACACCACAAGGACATCCCCAATATTTCTTGTGTGAAAGGCGAAGACACAGTTGATCACAGTACAGTAACCAGATGGTTCAAGAAATTTCACTTGGGTAGCAAGAACTTCAATGATCAGGCAAGGGCAAGTAGGCTTAAAACCATGGATTCCAAAGCCATGTTCCAAGTCATATAGGCAAATCCAGTGAATAGCACTTGGAGAATATCAAGCAAGACTGACATCTCACAGTCCAATGTGGTTCATCATCTTCATGACCTTGGCAAAAGCATTTGGAGCTGCCAAATTGCACCTCATATTACCAAAATATTGCAAAACTTTTGATTCACCCTTATAGTATGTATTTACTCAATCTTGTCATCATGGACAGGATGATACAAGGTCAAGTTTTAAACATGGGTAAAGATGGTTTAAATTCAGAGTTTTCCTCCTCTTAAAACAGTTGTCTAACCAAGGCTAAAAAATCCAGTTTACTCTATTTACCAATAACTTGGTGAGAAGAATAGATGAATGCATGGCTTTTGCAAGGGCATTATAACAAAATGAAATGCAAACAGCCTCACACAGGATTTGAACTCAGGTCACCAATTCCATTTTCTACAACGGTAACAATTATTTTAAGCAGACTTCTGGTTAAATAGTAAGGCAAACTGGGCTCTTTAAACTTGGAAGGGTAACCTGACTTGGAGAAGGAAAACAAAATTTAAACCAAGCTGTATATGTCAAGTCAAGGACCATTCCTTCCCACTGGTATTATGTAACCTAGTACAACCTATCACATTACTTGGAAAGGGCATAATTACAACTAAGTAAAGCTTTCATTGCCTTGAGAAAAGCTATGAAAGGGAATTGCAAAGCATGAAACTCCTATAACATAAATAGGTTTTAGGATACAAAGATGAAAAAAAAATTTCTTAAATATTTCAAAGAAGGAAATCTTAATTGAAAATGTAAAAAAAAAAATTATCAAATTGATTATTAAAAAAAAAAAATAAATTCTTTTAGTCCAGATTAAAAATGCAGTAAGGGTAATCCAAAACCAAACCTTTTTTAGATCTTATTTTTCCAATTCAGGTATCATTGGAGAACAAGTCTTGGTAAACAAATCAAAGTCTGATCCATTTACTGAAAATGTTTCTGTTTACTAATGATAAACAGAAAAATAAGTTCTAAAAGGTTTGGCTTCAGGCTACCATTACTTTGCTTTTAACCTTGACTGTATAGGAATTAGAAAAAAAAGTATTATGATTAACGATTCTATAATTGAAAGACCAAATCCATTATTCTGTTACTTTGACCAACAATAACAATTCAGCAGCAATAGCAGTAGCAGTAGCAACAGGCAAGATGTCCTTAAGTTTGAGTTTAAATATTTAATTAGGATTCATTTTTAAATTAAAGAAATTTATTTGCATATTATAAAAAAACAAAAAAAAGCAATCAAAATAAAAATAAAAAAAACTTTTTTTTTTATAAGAGGCACATTTGCACACAAAGAAGATCTTTTACTTCTATTGGCCAAATTTAATAGTTAGATAAGAAAAATCCCCCAAATCAGGATTTTGGTCAACAAAGTTTTAAATTTAAATCAAATATCATTTAATAAGAAAAAACTAAATCAAAACATTAAATAAAGAGAATTTGTCTCTTGCATGTGATGAAAACTTATTTCATGTTATCAAAACAATTTACATAAATAACCAAGTTAGACAAAGAAAATAAACACGTTAAAGGGAAAAGTTTAACATCTGTATGAACTGAAGCAGTGATTTTTCTTTTGTCTTTTTTTATTTATAGCAAATCAAAAAGATGCTTTTAGCATAACAGTATCATTATAAGAAGTGAACTCAGCTGACAGAGTTCAAATCCTGGATGATACATAGCACTTATACTATTCTCCCTCAAGCTATGGGTAAATAATAGAGCAGATTGGGCTCTTTAATCTTGATATGGTTTATATTTACCCAACTCCTCTAGGATGTGATACAAGTTCAATTTCTTAAGCAGAGTCTGATCTGAATTCAGAGTTTTCCTTCTACTAGATTGGTTGCCTTTCTAAGTTAGGAAAGAACCAAAGGATTCATGCTTTTTGTCAAGGGTATTAGTGCAAAATGAAATACAAACAGCTTTGTCCAGGATTTGAAATCTGATCATGATTCCATTTCTTATAACAATAGCATTTACACTTAACACACCTCCTTGGTATGGTAACCTATCTAGGAGAAGAAAAACTTTGAATTCAAACTAATTGTAGACCTAGAAAGGGTTAGGCTTTAACAGGCAATTCTAGCCCAAGACATACTATATGAGTTACACCCCACCCCCATGATACTAGTGAGCAATCTACTTAAAATTCAACAGTAACACAAATTACAGCTATTGTTCCAAATACTAGAATCATGGCTGAAATCTTATATTTAATCCATGAAAACATAATTTCTATTTTCCCAAATCTTGGACTTGGTTGCAGGACTAGTTTCTAATTTGTTGATTTTTATCAGTCAATCACTGAAATAATGCCCAAAAGACAAAGTATATGCACTGATCAACTAAATTTCATTTAGTTTTCATAAAGATCCTTTTAACAGGTAAACCCAAGGGGAACAACTTGATCTCTGATTAA
Organism: Sepioteuthis lessoniana; assembly: GCA_963585895.1. Taxonomy (NCBI): domain Eukaryota; kingdom Metazoa; phylum Mollusca; class Cephalopoda; order Myopsida; family Loliginidae; genus Sepioteuthis; species Sepioteuthis lessoniana. The sequence continues at coordinate 39,816,872 of OY757929.1, read as the reverse complement.
TTAAAAAATAACAACAATTTATCATTATTAGATTCAAATTTGGTCCAGCCCAATGAAAGAAATGGTTCAATAGCTGCAAAGTACAATCTAACTGGTGATATAATTCTTCCAATTGTATAAGTTTATTTAATTTGTCTATGAAATATCATAGATCATCATCAAGTTGCACTGCTAGCACAGATTTCCTCTTTCTCTCTCTCTATCCATTCCTATCATCCATCATTCCCAGCAGGTCCTCCAAACCACATCCAGTGTCAGCACAGAGCTGATGTAGATAAGTTCTTGCTGGTCAGCTAACACTGGCACATCCATGTATAGGGGTCTATAGAAGAACATCAGACATGAGTTCATCTTTGCCTCCCAAGCAATGTCCCGCATGTCTTATTTGCCTTACTTGGATGGTTTAAGTGATGCGAGGTAAGTGCCTATACAGCTGTTATTTCATGAGGTGTTCCTTCCAAGATTTGTTCAATATAATGGGAAAGAAAATTGCAACACCACCAAAATATATCTGTCTCAATTTCTAAGATGAGGAAATATTATTTACTTTGTTTTCATGTCTCAGATGTCTGTCTTCATTGTTAAAACAGCAAATTAACTGATACGATAAAGCACAAAGAGCTGAATGTGAATTGCCTCACCATGTGGATTAAATAAAGGGTTCATTTCAAACTTTCTAGAAGGTTACCAATAATGACAAAAGACACCTGAAAAAGGTCATGAAATGGCTAAGACATTGTGAATATCACAACCAGGAGATAAGGGCAATAGTCAGAATCTTGAAAGATGGTGGTGAATTTGCTCTAGATACACTATATGTATGTTAGGGCGTGATATATTTTTTCTGACAGAATTTTAAAAGATTTCAGCATGTCAAAGAGTGGTATTCACCATATAAACAATCATAGGCGCTTAATGTAATCTTATCATCAGAAATGAAATCAACCACCCAAGTTCAAATCCTGGATCAGATGTTTATGTTTCATTCTGTATTAATCCTCTTGAGGTGGGAGTCCTCATGGCATAATGGCTTTAGTGCTGGACTGAGGCTTTGAAGTAAATAAGTTTAAATTCCAGTCATGCTATTACGTTCACTTTTGAACTAACACTTTGGTGAAAGGTATAAACCACCTTATCCCCACAGCTATGGGTCAAATAGTATCACTGTTCTTCTACAAGGATGGAGTTGGCATTAAATAACCCAGAAAGGTTGATATAGCATTAAACAAAATAACAAACAAAACCCAATACCTTTGGGAAAGGCATTAATCATTCATTTTCCTTACAACTCTGAATAATTAATGGGGCAGACTGAGTGCTTTAGCCTAACTTAATTCAAACCAGATGTACTCCACTTAAAAATTGATCTTGTGTCACATCTTGCAGAGTGATTGGGTAAATGTACACAATCATATGTATGTGAGAGTACTGGCCTGTGCTAACACTCAAGGAGTACTGTTGATTTTCCCCTTATTTTCAAACCTGTACTCTTATTGATTTGTATATCCAATAATTTACTGTAATCCAGCTATACCTGTATTGTTGATACACCCCTTATTTTGGAACCTGTGTATGTATCAATTTGTATAAGCAATCATTTATTATAATTCAGCTATATTACCTGTATCCTAAATAAACTGAGATAAACATTCAGGGTTTAGCAGTTTTATTTTCTGGTTGATTGGTTTTAAGTAATGTCAACCCTTGGGTTATCTTATGCCAAAGTCAGTTTAACAATTTATATTATTTATATACACTAGGAAAATAAACAATTTTCACTATCATTTTAAAAAGGTAAACATTTCATAAAGAGTTGCAATATCAATGTTTAAAGGGCCACTGGATTATTATAGCTCAAAATCACTTTAAACATTCTCAAACAGATTTATTTGATCTGTAGATGAGACTCAAACGGGCACTACTACCCAAGGTTAATGAACTTGGCAGTTATGATAAGGTGGGATTTCACACAGTTCAGAATTGGAGCCTCACCACCTGAAGTAAATTATTTGATTTGTAGATGGGACTCAAACAGGCACTACTACTCAAAGTTAGAGTGAGGCAGTTATGGTAAAGAGTGATTTCATACAATCCAGAACTGAAGTGTTACCACCAGATGTAATTTAATGTCATACATTGGACATTCATTTTCTGTCATCACTTTCACTCAACAGAATACTACTTTTATACAGTTTATTACTAAGACAGCAAAAATTTCCCTACTTAAATATTTCACCACAGGACCTTGTTTAACTTATCAGAAAAAAATCCATCTCTAATTTCAGATTATAACAATACATGTTTGCAATAAGTATAGCTAAGAGAGGACAATTTGAAAATGCCCCCACATCCCAAAAGTTTTATAAATAGTAGATCATTTTTCGGACTGTTGTCCTTTTCTTTATTGTTATTAATTGAAACAACATTTCAGTCACTGTATCCTCCACCCTTCTTCAGGTGTCCCTTGTTTATCTAAGCATAGAAATGATTCAACCGGGGAAATCATTTCTATGCCCAGATAAACAAGGGACACTTTAGGAAGGCTGGAGGATACAGCAGCCAAAACATAGCATTTCAACTAACAACAATAAAGATGAGGACAATAGTCTGAAAAATCACACAGAAAATATTGCCCATTAAGCCTCATCACAGAAATTCAGACAGATAATACATATTTTTTTCTTTTTACAATTTTTTATTCCATAAATGTAAACTCTGCATTGTTTGAAATTGGTTTATAGCAAAAATTATTTCAATCTCACGAAAATGTTTTTAGGCTATTCAAAATAGCACCAAATCAGAATGCTCTATGCTTGAACAGAGTTCTGATATCAAATTTTTGCAGGCTGAAAAATGCAAATCATATGAACTTTACAGAAAGTGTGATGTCTATGGAGAAACATGTTCTAGTCAAAAAATGTCTACAAATGGCCAAAACATGGTTTTGCCATAACGAGCTAGAGTCAAAACGTCAGTCTACAAATTGAAAATACATGGAATTTCCATTAAAGAAAAAGTTCCAGGTGAAGCGATCAGCAAAGAAGGCCATACCGACAGTCTTCTGGGACAAGAAAGGACCCATAACTATTGATTTCCTTTAAAAAAAAAAAGTTCATCTGTAAACAGTGCTTCCTATTGCCAATTCCTTCAGCAAAAATTCACCTTATTTAGTGAATCACACACACATATGTATAAAATTTTTACTTCTAAAACATCCTGACAGCAATATTTCTATTACATTCAAGAGATAATCAATCAAGTACCAATATTTCTGACAAGATATTAAGAATCAAATTTTTGGGAACAAATATCATTACTTTTAGAGCTTCTAATGACTTTAATTGTTTCATGGAATATCATGTCATTTTTTTCTCACTTAAATAACTAATCAAATAAATGGAAGAGTAAAGACATTCATTATTAATGTAAAATATGCCTATTCATTTAAAAAATGTTACAAAGCCAAGGTCAAGTGGGAATCAACTAGCTTAATAAGTCGCATGAAAATTCTGTATATCAGTCTTACATTTTCAAGTATCTTAGCAACCATTTTATCATATCAAATTGCCTTATCTTTCTCCTTTGTGTGCCAATGCTGGGTCAGTTTAGCTTCAGACAAACAAATTTACAAAAGAACATTAACAAAAAACTGAAGGGGGAGGATAAGCTATTCACAACAACAAAAAGACATGCAATAACATTCCTAAACAATAATAACAATGATAATAAACAACATGAAAAGAATTGCACAAAAAATAAATCATCTTACTGACCATGACTCCAAAGGCTGCAGGTCCAGTGGCATTAGTCTTAGACCTGAAGGATGGCGGTACCATCTCCGGAGTGAGCTGTGCAGGTAGATTGGCCCCTTTCTTTTTCTCAGACACCAGATGCATAGCTAATGCAAACTGTTCAACATTTAGTTTGCCTGTATTTTTCATATCACATAATGACCTGTTAAGATTTAAAAAAAAAAAAAAAAAAAAAAAAAAAACACAGGGAGCGTCAAAAGAATTATTAAACACAAAAACAAAAAAACTTGCAATAAATAGAAGACAGCTATAAAAGGTATAAGTCTAACAGTCATTCACAAAGCTTAGCTATTTTTTGTCACAAGGCCAAAGGTTTAAGTGTGGTGCTTACTTACATAATGAAATGTTATAATTATACAGATATATAGCCCCTACTCTGTCAGATTTGTTAGCAAATTATTTCTACAGACAAGAATACTTGATATCATAAAAGCATGTGGGGAAAAATAACCTTCAGAAACTACACAAAAAATGAAAATATGAACATACAATGTACACAATTCTCTAACCTCTCAGCATGAAATAACCTTAGACAGGCTGATTGCCATTAAAATCAATCAATACCAGCAGTTCAATTCAGACTTAAAGCACTATTTAAATTTTTTTTCCCCCAGTTTTAAAAGAGCCAGCATGTACTTACCAAATATGAGCAAGAGTGTTATTTCCTAGTCCACTCTGCAAAAATACATCTTTAATTTCATTTCCGGATACATATCCATCCATGTCTGTATCTGTCTTCTTGAAAAGAATGTCATAATTAGCCTTTTCTGTGGGTGCAACTACCCAGGGTACAGTCTGAGAAAGAAAGAAAAAAAAACCAAGATAATTTTCAAGATGTTCATCACCAAATATAGATTTAAAAGTAACCTGCTACATTAAATCTTTAAGCAGATTATATAGAAGATAATTTATTTCTTAGTTATATAAACATGATAAAATAAATTAATGGACTTAATATTTTAGATGCAGTGCAGTCATTATTATTAGGGTGAGTCAAAAGTTTTGCAATATATTGGTACATGCTAAATTGCAGCATGTATATAACATGACCAAAGCAGTTCAAGCCATGAAAAGTATCCACTGTGGTTGGTAGTACTGTGGTAGTCAGTGTGCTGACATATTGTTTAGTTTGGTTTTATGGCATAACAACCATTGTAGGATATTTAATGACAAATTTTCTTTATATATATATATATATATATATATATATGATTTGTCACTCTCAATTCAGTTAAACATCAGTCATTTGTTTACATACAGTTAAATAATCAAACAGTTCTATTTCAAACAATTCAGTTTAGCATGTAATTTTTTTACATCGTGTTTAAAAGTCAAACAGTTCTATTTGACCCATAGATAGGACCCTTTTAAGTGCTACCACTTCAAGTCAGAGTAGACCTGGGAGCAATAGCAATGAAAGGGTACTCTGCATTACCCAAAGCTCCAGCATTACTGGAGCCTCAACATCAGATTATTTAATGTCAAGTGCCAAGGCACTTGTTGGGGAGGGGATCTTAACCCTCTGCAAAGGTGCAGTTAGTGTATTCTATGCCCCCAGGTGACTGGGCTATAAAAAAACTTATGACTCATCCAAGTTAAAAGACTTTGAATCTTTTAGATGAAGCAAAGTCATTATTATTTATTTTTAACTAGCATTTCTTTTATCTTGTTTACTTTTAAATACAATTTTCAGGTTGTTCTACATCTATTAAACAAGCAAAAATTAAGAAAAAAAAAGCTTCTGACAAATGTTCAACTAGCATCTACCATTCTTGTGAACCTGACTAGTCAAGAGAAGGCTTTACCGATTAGGTAAAATAAGATCACTAATTTGGTCAAAAATAATGGTGATATGACTGTCAGTGCAATATTTTTGCAGAATTCTTCCAAGCTGTAGCTATGCCAGTACTACAGTCCGGCTGCACCACTAGGAATAATGAAACACTTAAAAAAAAAACAAAAAAAAAAAAACAGATGGGAAATACACAAGGATGCTGTGTGCATTCTTGTGTATTTCAAATCTAGCTTTTCCTGGAGGCATTTCATTAAAGTTCAAGTGGTCCAACCATACAGTTGTACTTACAGGGTCACAGACTGAAAGAATTCCCATTTTATTTAATGAGATGGGATCAAATTTCCATAAGGTTGATAGCAATCAATAACAGTCCATGCTTTACTTATGCATATGTTGATACTGCGTTCATGAGATGAAATATAGCTACCAAGGTATATGAACGGTTCTAATTATGCATAAAAAGAAACTTGTTCTGAACAATGTCAAACAGATAACATGAATGACATTATTTGATGTACCATCCAACAGTTTTTTTTTCCTCTGATATCCCAAACTGAAACATGTCAATGATGATTATTAATTATCCTTTAATAAAACAAGGCAATTTCTGACTGTGTCTAAAAAAGTGTTTCTCAACAGATGTTCTCCAAATAGAGTTTCTGCAAAAAATAGTAATAAATTAGCTTACATATCTTTGAATAATTTTTGTTAAATTTTAAATCCATAATTTTACTATACACATACAGCATATTGTTGAATAATCTTTGGTTATTGTAAAAAATAAAAAAGCTTCAACCTCTTATATTACATAAAATCAATCATAGAGAATGTATTTAATGGTGTTTTTATGGCATCAGCATGAAATTGCCTTCACAGGTTAGTGGACAGGGCCTCTACATGGCAGATTCATGAATCATTAAATGACAACAAAAAATATGTGAGAGATAATAATGGTATATAATAATTTTTATGCCCAGGTTCCCTGAGACATAAAAACTATTTCAAGGTTTCCACAAAGGTAAAAAAAGGTCGAGAAACTTTGGTCTAAAGCTTCAGCAATGAGTTACCAATACTTACTGTAGGAGACTCCGTTCTGGCTGGCACTCCATCAGGCAGTACTTGGATTCCTTGAGGAATTGACACCCGTTTACGTTTGGATGGGGGAACCAGTTTTGGAGGCAACACTGTAGGTACAGGATCATTCTCCAATGTTCGATAGACAAGGTGCATAGCCTGATTTGATTTTTAAAAAAATAAAAAATAAAAACAAACATGAGCCTTGTAAAATTTATAAACAATTCTTTGTGCATCAAAAAAATTCCTTCAAAATCCAATGTTTTTTGTTTTTCCTCTTTGATGTGTGTGGGTCAAGAATAGAATAAGTGAGATTCCTCAGAAACTAAATAGCAGCACAAGAAAACAGACATTATACAAGGGTCATTCAACAGAAGTTGTTTAGGTTTTTTTTTTTGTTGTTGTTTTTTTTGTTTTTTTGTTTGTTTTTTAAAACCAAAATACTTCTGGGTTTCTTTTTGTTAGGGAGGTCAGTATTTTTTTCCATGAATATAGTAAACTATACATTGTTTCAAATTAATTTATACCAAAAATTATTTTAATCTCACAAAAATATTTGTTTTCAGCCTATTCAAAGTGGTAGCGATTCAGACGGTATACTCTAGGATTAAATAGAGCTCTATCAAATTTTTTGAGGCAGACAAGAGCATACCATGTGAAATCTATAAAATAGTGCTTCTTATTGTCAAGTCCTTAAGCAAAATTCACTTCATTTATTGAATGACTCTTGTATTATAATGCATACAGTTGATTATAGGGGGTGGGCAACCAACAATGAGGTGATTGATTATTGGGAAAAAATGAATCAACAACAACATTCTTGAATATGAACCTAGCAGTTTATTTCTCTAGCAGTAATTAGGATTGTGGAACACTGAAGAGGTTGGGTTTATTTGTTTAATGGCACATCGGTCCCTTATAGTTTATTCAATATGGAAACTTTATTTAAATAGTTAGCAGAGAGTTATATAGTTTCAAGCATTCCTTTCTAGAACTAGATCCCTTATAGTTTATTCAATATGGAAATTTTATCTAAATAGTTAGCAGAGAGTTATATAGTTTCAAGCATTCCTTTCTCGAACTATCAATTTATAGACAATTATATAGTTTCAAGTAACAATTTTTAATAATGATAATAATAATAATCAGTTGTTTGCACACAGTTATACAGTTTCAATTATTCATATGCAATAATAATTTTCCAATAGATCTATTTGACCCATAGATACAATGATTGATTTTAATGGCACATTAAACTGTCTGGTATTATTTTATCCCTAGAGGTCAGGAATTCACATTCATTACACAAGCATATTTACATTTTTGCGTTGTTGGTTTTTTTTTTTTGGTTTTTTACACATATAGAATACAAGTAATTTCTAAACAGATGTATTTGTCCCTTGGATGAGACCCTAATAGGTACTGCCACTCCAGGTTAAAGTGGATCTGGAATTAATAGCAATAAAGTGTACTCCACAATCCCCGGGTCTCCAAAACTGGAACTTCACCATCAGGTGCAGTTTAGTGTCATACCCCGGACACCCACTTTTTTGTGGGGGTCTTACCCCTCAGCAGAGAATACAGTCGGCATATTCTAAGCCCTGCCAACAGAGTAGCAGACCCATCGATAGGAACCTAACTTGTACTACCACTCCAGGTCAGAGTGTATCGGGAAATAATGCCAATAAAAAGTAACTCCACACTTACCCAAGTTCCAAAACTATCACCTCATCACTGGATTGTGTTCAATGTCAGGAATACTAGGAAGTTAGTGATCACTAGTTACTGATGGTATGATATTTTGCATTGGGGACTCTCTCTGGCCAACTTTGGCTGGGCCCCCTGACCTCTACCCCTTCCTTAAGAACTCTCCTTCGTCCATTCCATCACCAGAGTCAGTGAAGACTTCTCTCCTGGTCTGCTGCAACTGTTTTTAATGAAACCTGTTAATCCAGCAATCTTGGCATGCTTTTCTGCTTTAAACCCATGTTTACAAAATGGGCTTCTCAGCCTCATTACATGAAAATTAGTCAGAGGAGTGTGTAGAGGGCAAAATGAAGACAAAAGGCTGATTTAACATCATCTAACACTTAACTGTGAATTAGATTTGAGAGAATAGCTGCTAGAACTAGGATGAAAAAATCCTACCCTTAGATTCACTACTGATATACACAACCTGGTAAGGGTTCCATCTATGGGTTGAATGGATCTGTAGAAAAATTATTGATATTACATAGGAATGGTTGAACTGGTGTTACTGTGCAAATCATTTGTATCATATAGAACAATTGGTACCATGTACGTGGTGCCGTCAATAAGTTTCCAAACTTTTTTGTACAGGCATTTAAAATTGTTATAGACTCTTGAAAATTCAGTATGTTATTGCTGTACATCTTATGAGATGACTGACCTATTTTTATGATTTCAGCTTCAAATGAACAGCTACAGCAGCTATTGGAATACACCCTACTAAAGCCTGATTGTCACAGCTGGTCAATTTCAAAAATGCAATCTGGATGTGAGGACACTTTAGAAGAATGATATGCAATAAAATTCTGTTTTAAACTTGGAAAAAATGCCACAGAAACATATAGAATGCTTCAGACTGCTTTTCGATCATCTTGCATGAATCGAGCATCAGTTTTTGAGTGGAATAAGAGATTCAAGGAAGCCAAGGAGTCTGTGGGGGATGATGAGAGGTGTGGGAGGAGTAAGGAAGTCAATACACCAGAGTTGATTGGCCAATGGGTTAGGGTTACTATGTTGAGGTTTTAAGGGAGTTCAGCCAGAGATTCCGTCGGAAGAGGCCAGCACTCTTCAAATCGGCTCAGTGGCATTTCCACCAGGACAATACACCAGTCCACAACTCCATCCTTGTCACAGACTATTTGACCAAGATGAGCATCAAGACAGTTCCTCACCCTCCCTATAGTCCAGACCTTGCTCCCTGTGACTTTTGGTTATTCCCTAAGCTCGTTATGAGACAATTGAGGAGATGAAAGAGGCTGTGACGAAGATCATTGACACACACACACACAAGAGGACTTCCATGGAGCCTTCCAGAAGTTGTTGGAACAGTACAACAAGTGCATTGCAGCCGGAGGAAATTACTTCAAAGGGGACTAAAGTTTCATGTGTGTACTATCAATAAAAGTCCCCGTATGAAAAAAGTCTGGAAACTTATTTAATGATCCTCATAACTGTATGCAAACAAATGGTCATTATAGACAATAAAAAAAACATTTACAAATTAATAAATTTCAGCATGAAATAACCCATAAAGAGTTGATATACCTTTAAATAAATCTAATCAAACAAAATAATACTTATAAATAAAACTTTCAGGAGGTGCTTGTGGTGTAAAGGTTACCATCATAGAGTGCCCTTTGCAATATATCATTTTAAGATCAAACAATTTGGGCAAATGTTTTCATTCTCTTACAGGAAGGTATCAAAGTGTAAGTTGATACAACTAGAAAACTCGGTGGATTTGAATTCAGTCAGGACTTTCAATAAATGGAAGAGAAACTTACCACAGCAAACTCATCTTTATCAAGAAAACCATCTTTATCTACATCACTGAGATCCCAAATACGACCCAGAATATCCACAGGAAGTTTAGAGTTGAGTAGCACCTAAAAGAAGAGAAAGAATAAAAAGAATTAGTTAAGATTTAAAACTACTTCAAGTAGTGAATTTTTAGAGACCAAATATTTAGCCTTTTATTGTTTTTTGTCAGTTATTTCTCATGAAAAATTACAGATATATTTCTATTTCTATTAACTAAATATATTCATACACACAAAATGGGTAATTAAAGAACCAATATATATATATATATATATATATATATATATATATATATATATATTACTTCTTTAATGGTCACTTTTTTTGTTAATATAGTTACATGATGCATGCTCAGTTATAGCAATGCCGAGAATTCTTTGCATTACTACAACCAGATTTTCTCTCATGAAGGTTTTCCAGATATTTAGTATTAAAACAAAAAATGAATACACATCATGTTAAGTTGAAAGCAATATAATGTGGTTCTTCTTGTGCAATATTCTTGTTTTTAACTCTCAAAACTAAGTGATTAGCAGTAGATTATATTTTTTCTAAAATATTTCTGAGCTAAAGTATTTGAACAAAATGATCATTATATATATATATATATATATATATATATATATATACATACACATACACACACACACACACACACACACACACACACACTTTCATTAAGAAAAAAAAAAACACAAACCGGTCACATTAGGATTATAAATTTATTTCCATCCTGTTATGTGTTTTTGATAAAATCAAAAAACACAAAAAAAAATTAACAGGACTTCTTCAGATCTTATGGACAAAATAAATTTATTTTATCCATAAGATCTGATGAAGTACTGTTAATTTTTTTTGTTTTTTGATTTTATCCAAAACACATAACAGGATGGAAATAAATTTATAATCCTAATGTGACCGGTTTGTGTTTTTTTTCTTAATGAAATTATTGCTCTCTAATGTCTGTTACATTGAGCTCTTTACCAGGAAAATTTAAATGTTCACTTTTGAATAGTTTTCTTGTCCTGATGGAATTACTCCCAACTCCGGTTTAACTGGACCGAATAATACTTTTTTTAAATATATATATAAACAAAATATATAAATATGTTATCCAACTTGGATAACATATATAACACACACAAGCAAAATATGTTATCTATAACTAAATTAATTATTTATATTTATAACAAAAAATCTTATCTATAATCAAATTATCTATACAAGAAAATTATCTATCTATATAACAACATTATATAAATAACACTAAATATATATATATATATATATAAGTTGTTTTCAAAATATTGTCTGAGTATTTTTCAAAAAAGGAAAATACACTTACCGGCTTAACTTTGTCTCCAGATGCCAAGCCATTAACTGGTTGTAGAGAATTGAACAATGTATCATATTTGGCTTTTTCTTGTGGCTGAAAAGAATAAAACAAAATATATTTCCTAAAATGATAAAGGAAAAATAAGATTTTTATTGAAAAGAATTTTTTTTCTTCTGCTATAAAATCTTGGCTTAAAATAATAAAAAATACAAACATCCAGGACTGATTGAATAATTATTGAGAATTGGAATCCATTCAAGTGGACTAAATTTAATATTACTTTTTAAGAATTTTTATCAGTACCTAAGATAAAGAGTTTTATTTTTCTGGTGTGTGTGATGGGGAAGGGTTGTTAAATTATCACTATCTTAGCTCATGCAATCTTTAGCATTTCCTTGGGAGTATGTGCGGTATACAATAAATGTCACTTTGTACATATTTTTTTTTATTTCCTCTAAGACAAAACACAAAAGCTTAACAAATTTGCAAACAGTATCAAAGTCCTAAGCTGACAAAAAGTTTTGCCAAAAACATTGTTACCAAAACTAAAATAAAAATACGAGTCAAAATGATATACACAAGAAGGAAAAACTTCATTTTTAGAACTTAAGCTATCAAATCCTGAAACCAGTCTGCTAATTCTGCAAACTTAATGTTTTTTCATCAAAAAAATATTCAGAGAAGCTTTGAATAATAGATTTATTTTTGATTGTTTTAGCTATGTTACGGTGCATGGCATGTCGCTATCAAGGAGGCGGTTTGACTCTTCTAGAGTCATGCCGGGGTTGCTGTTGGAGTCGATATGATGCGAAACCCGAAATCAGCGAGGAAAACAGTGCATCACTGATGACCTTCCTTGATGCATCTAGGATGTATGACTTAAATAAAAAATTATTAAAACTATTTTGATTTTTTTTTAAAACTTAACTGTAAACTTTATTTCATGAGAACATCTAAATAAAAAAAAAATTAAAAAATTAAATCCACAAAGACAGAAAAGAAGGTAGATCATTATGAATAATAGAGATACAAACAGATCACCAAATCCAGGTTAGGTTAGGTTATTTGGTTTAATGGTATATCAACCTTTGATGGTAATCTAATACCTAATCCTGTTTATTCACATACACACACATAGGATTTTTAAGTGAATAGTTTGTTGTTATCTTTATTTTCAAATGAGTTAGAGCTCATTTGTTTGCACACAGTTAAAATAGTTTTGAATATTGTTATTTATGGTTTTACACACAGACAATTTGTAAATGAATAGTTTGTTGGCAACATTTTTAAGTAAACCAGAGCTCATTTGTTTGCACACAAATGCTTTCAAATATTGCTATTTATTGTTTGCACACAGTTAAAGGGTTTCAAGACTAGTAAATAATCAAGCAGTTTTATTTGACCCATAAGTAGGACCCTAACAGGTACTGCTACTTTGGATCAGAGTAATAGCAATAAAGGGTGTCCCACATTCCCCTGAACTCCAGGACTAGAACCTCACCATCAGATTGTTTGTTGTTATATCCAGTATACTCATTTGGGGTGGAGATCTTACCCCTTCGTATTTTAGGAGCTCAACAACTAAAGAATAAAAAGTCTCAACATATCAGCAAATGACAGAACAAGAAATACTGTGTACAAACTTCTTAGAAATTAATCAATCTTTAATTATGTTTAAAACACATTTTATTGTCTATTTATTCCATGTTTATATTTCTGTATTTAAACACCAGACATTGGCATAATAGAGTATTTGCCAATAGCCTGGGTTCAATCCCAGGTCGAGTCATACCAAAGACTCAAAAAATAGTACTTGATGCCTCCTTGCTTAACACTCAGCATTATAAGGTGTGGATCAAGGGTAAAGTAGAGCAATCCAGGGAAAGGAGTAGCGCCCTCCCCTATACATTGGTGTAGTAGCTATCGAAAAAGGAACTTTCAGGACACCCACTACTATGGTCGCCAACTTTACTTATATTTCTGTATTTACTGTCTCTTAACTTTTATTTTATGAGCATCAACATGATTTATGGCAAATTTACCATCAATAGATTTTTTTATGGTAAAGTTGTTGCCAGTAAATTTATCACAGATAATTCCTCGTATCAGCTTAATTGCTCTTATTATACAGGGTTTCCCTAATCCTAACCCTTTAGCTCTTTTGATTAAATTCTGAATTTAACCATAATAAATTTACCATATAATTAACTTACTGGCAATGAATTTACCATAGAATAAATTTATCAGATACACATTAGCATCACTGAATACATCAACTAGTCTATATTTTTTTATTTAAAAGCCTAACGGCAGAAAGAAACATTTTTCTATTAAAAAAAATCTGATAGCTAATTTATTTCATTACTGATTCATTGACTTTTCAAAGTAATGATTTCAACAACTTTATTTGCTTATACATTCAATACAGGAACAAATGTAAAAAGAAAATTACAGAACAGAATAATTACATATTTATGTTCATTCATATAAAATAATCTACCAAATTAAGACATTTCAACTAATTCACAAAATCAGATTATACCTACAAGACAGACATTCAAACTATGCCAGTTCTAATAGATGATTCAGTGATTGTGTGGATCTATCAACCACAGAGGGAAAAGTTCCAAGTCCGGCAAGTGACAACTTGGCATTTGTTTCACATAAATAATGTAAGAATACACAAATTGAATCATTGTCACAATGTTCATTTTCACAAGTATTCAGCTGACTATGAAAAGAAGAGGCTTTAATAAGTTCCAACAAAATATTCAAGATAAACATGTGTTTGTAACAAACTTTGTAATCTCTGCTTACAAAAGATGTTATTGGAACAAGTATATTTTAATAACACACACACACACACTATATATATATATATATATATATATATATATATATATATATATATGGGGGGGGGGGATAAACAGCCACAGATAAGGAAATAGATTCAGCTACCTAAGTTCAAATCCTGAATAAGGCTGCTTGCATTTCAAATAGCAATAGTACTCTTCAGAAAAGTATGAATCCAACTATTCCCCCTCTAACTATGGCTTAACAGTAGGTTAGACTAGGCTCTTTAACCTTGGTATGCCAACTGTTTAAGAAGGAAAAATGAATTGTAAACCTATAGAAGAATGGATGCTTTATACATAACCCATCCATGACCAAACCAAGTTAAAGGACCAAAAAATATATATATATATATATATAAAAAATCAAACCAGCAATATTCATCAGCTCTGTGCAGATACTGGATGCCACCCAGAGGACCTGCCAAGAGTGACTGTTGATAGGGCAGATGGCAAGAGAGAGTCAAAGGAATCTGTGCTATCAGCATCACTTGATGATGATAACATGAATTAGGAAAGTAAAAAGAAAGTCAACAGTGCTTGTTGACTGTCAGTTTCTCATCCAAACGATCATCAAATCAAGTGATGATCACATAGTAAGAAAATATCAGTCACCAAGCATCTTTGACTGTGTTTACAGAATCCTAACTTTATATATAAAGTAAAAAAGTTTACAAAAATTAAGGAAAGCTTACTACAGAATCTTAGAATTAGGAAGAGTTCTTACGTTGTAATGTCTTTTAGAGACTATGAGTGTGTGTGTATATATATATATATATATATATATATATATATATATATATATATAAAATCAAGGATTTTATTGTTTTCATCTTTAACTCATGACCATTATGAGTCATGATGTTTTGTTTTGTTTTTTTTTATACATATCATAAAGTGTAATGTATTGACATTGTATTTAGTAAAGTAGAAGCCAGTTGGTTTTTAAAATCCTTCATAGGTGAGGATTTTGAGAGAGCAAAAATTGATATGTCTCAATATCTCATTGCTGAAAAAGAGAGAACACTTTACACATCTGCTTTTTACATCTAAATGTTACCAATTCTGTTTCCATAGTAACAACTTTCCTTTAAGAACTGATCTATTATCTGGTGTCAAACTAAGGCCAAAGGGCAGATAATTGAATACCTTATGGTAATCACAAGAAATAACATGTCAAGTCTCACAACAAATAAAACTACAATAAACTCTCAAGATTATATTTACCCAATTGCTTCATCGTGGCTAAGATGTGACACTAAGTCAATTTTCAAGTATAGCAGGTTTCACTTCAGAGTTTTATTCCATCTCCTAAACTGGTTGGTTTACTAAGGCAAAAGAGTTCAGTTTGTTTTACTATTTACCCATAGCTTGGGGGAGAAGTGATGGATTCATGCCTTTCCTAAGGGCATTCGCATGAAGTAAAATGCAAACAGCTTTGTCTAAGATTTGAACTCAGCTCATCACATCCAACATGTGCTACTGATAGGATATGACACAATGTCAATTTTTTTTAAGCTGGATTAAATTCAGACAGGTTACCTAAACAAGGTTAAAGTATCCAGTCTACCCAATCATTTACCCAGAGCTGAGAGGGAGAGAGCAATTGGATTCATGCTTTTCCTAAGGGCATTAGCGCAAAGTAAAATCCAAATAGTTTTCAACTGATAAATAATTTTCATGAATCACCAAATGACAACAACCTTAAAATAATTTTGCCCCATCAAATAACGGCTTCTTTAAATTGTTTTCTGTCCATTTGGGTGATAAAACTAATTTACTTCCCAAAAATAATTTAGAATAAATATTTTGATGCTTTATTTTCTAAATTCAAAATAACAGAAAATTCTATTCCAAATATATCACTGAACTCTTCCATATTCACCAGTGAATAATTATGAAGTTTTATCTATCAAATTTAGAAGAACAAATTATTTCAGTTAGAACATATTAAACAGAAATAGAAAATACTAAGAAACTAACACAGAAAAGTGTTATACACTACATACATCCTAGTGTGAGAGAGAATACATAGTAATATATGATGAAGTCTCCTGTGGACTTCAATGTATGAAGCTCAACAGTTTTCAGTAGTTCTGATGCTTATGTCTTGTATAAGATTTAAAACCAGCTTCAGATTTCAATGCTGTAGTAAGTAAAGTCGGCGACCGTAGTCAAGGCTCCCTTTCGATAGCTACTACACCAAGTCAAGGCTCCTTTTTTGATAGCTACTACACCAAAGTGTAGGGGAGGGCACAACTCCTTTCCCTGGATTGCTCCATTTTACCCTTATAATGCTAAGCAAGGAGACATCAAGTACCATTTTTTGAGTCTTTGGTATGACTCGACCTGGGATTGAACCCAGGTCTGCCAGGCCACTGCAAACACTCTAACCATCATGCCAATGACCGGAAACGTAATACCTAATCCATTTTGACTTTTGTTCCATTAGAAATAAAATGTTGGCTTTTATTTAAAAAAAAAAAAAAAAAAAAAAGAAAACATTTCTATGTGTGATTATAACTATATTCTTTCTTTCAGGTGATTGTAAAAGAGCTAAGTTACTTGTATGACTGCTGCTGTTATATTAATATTAGCTGTAATGATAGTTCACAGTAAACTAAATGATACTTATATAATATTTTAGTCCAGATTAGCATTAACAACATTGTTATTAACTTTAAATATATTGCGAGAAGTCCATGTGGTGTAGTGGTTGAGGTGCAGGATTACAACATTGTAGTAAGCAAGTTCTAACTATAGTTGTACTATTAAGTTCACTTTCAGACCAATACCTTTGGGAAAGGTATGAACCCTTTATCCACTCCCAGCTGTGGGTTAAATAATACCACTACTGTCTTAAAAGGACAGCTTTGGTAGTAAACAACAACAAAGGCTGATATGCCATCAAACAAAAAAGAAGCATTAAAAAACATTATATTATAGTTGCATAATGAATAACTTACAAGAAGTGAATCATGAAAAATTCCAGTAAATTCTCTATCAACTATGATTCATAAGTTTCCCCACAAAATGTTCAAGATAAACATGTGGTTGTAAAAAACACTTTGGAAGTATTATTACTCTGCTTGCATTATACAAAAGTAAGGTTATTTGAATATATATTAAAATCAAAAAATTAATTTGACTAGATAATAGAAATAAAAATAATTAAAACTTAAAAAAAAAAAAAAAAAAAAAAAAAAAAAGTAATTCAACTAAATAATAGTAAAAAAAAAAAAAAAAAAAGTTAATTTAACTAGATAATGGTAAAAAAATGAATAATTCAACTAAATAATATTAGTAAAAAAAAATTAGACAAAAAAGAAAAAAAAAAATGTTATTCAATACATCACCCCTATACAATTCAAATAAATTTTCAACAAAGATTATTAAATGATACAAGAGTATTCTAATTGTATTTACAAGCTGGTCTTTGTTCACTTTTAAACCCACTTTTAAAACAGTTAATCAGAGCAAAGCAATATTCTAATTAACCCACTTGTAAGAAGAGATTACTCTGACAAAATCCCCATGTATTTGCTCAAGAAGCTAAACAGAATATTTCCAATATCAGGTTATGGCTAGGCATTTAGTAACAAAGTTTGTATTTCCACCCCTTAGAGAAATGAACAAAATGAAAAGTGTCCATGACAATGACCAGGAGAGGTAAAGGTCAGCTAAGTGAGGCTGAACATGAGCAACCAGGAAATCTATCTCAACAGTGGAGGCACAAATTAAGAACAAAATCCCAATCCCAAATTTAAATGCTTAAATAAAGGCTCAAGTATCATCTCAAGTGTGTTTATAGCAGCTGACTGACACTTAATAGGATTTCAGAACAATTACTAAATACCATATGCAAACACACTCTTTATCAAGGGAGAGGAGCAGTGAAAGATATTAAAGGAGTATAGTGAATAATATTCAGATACAATTTTCATTTTTATTAAATGTATGATTTTATTTACTCTATTTGCTATCATATAAGAAACATTTAAATAAACAGAAACTTTTGTAAATATTACAATGCATCCAATATGTTGGTATTATTACTTGGGGATAGGGAGGGTCTACTATAGTTCAAAAGGGACAATTACAGAGCTTGTGTAACTTACAGTGGACACTAGTCCTCCAAATTTTAATTTTAATTCTTGCATTTTTCCAGCCTTTTCACCATAGACAGTCAATTTTTAAGAAGAGTACAGCGGGATAGAATTTGCTTTTCCTACTCCTATACTGGTTACCTAACCAAAGTTCAAGAGCCCAATATGTCCCACTTTTTACCCATAGGTGTGTGAGAAGCAGAGAGAAATAGATTCATACCTTTCCCAAGGTCATTATAGCAAAGTGAAATGCAAATATTTAGATTTGTTTGTTGATTGGTATTTAATGGCATATCAACTGTGGTGAGTTACTTAATGCCAAATATATGTATAAAAAATGAAAACAGCAAATAGTTTGTAGGTGAATATTTTTTTTATTAAAGGAATTGTTAGAGCACAAGACAAAGGTTAGTAGGCAAATTTTGCTACACAGTCATAAGCTTAGTAGATGGTCTTGTTTTATAGATATATCCTTAAGAACAAGAAAATTAATAAATATACTCCATTATAAACTTATTTCACCCATCCATTGACAGGTTCTTCAGACGGATTTGAACAGAAATTTGTTTCTTTTTTTGACCGTTAACTTTGGGGAATACATTTCATCTTACGTCAGGTTCAATGGTTTACAATTTATATATATATATATATATATATATATATATATAAATTAACTTAAATCACGAGTCGGAAATCTCCCACTAAAGTTTCACCTTACCGGATCATCAGGAAGTCTAATACCGACTAATAAATATTTTTATCTCTTATTCCTGGCGGGGTTTTTTTTCTTTTTTTCTGGTACCGTAAACGCTGGTAGATATTCATCATCATCATATCGTGCTGGCAGCACGGATATCCCTGACCCTCTTTCGCCACTCCTCCCTATCGTTCATCGCCCTAGGCAGGTCTTCAGGACAACAACCTGTATCCTCACATAGCTGCTGAATGTACGTTCGTGCTGGTCGTCCTGCTTTTGCGCGGCCGTGTGTGGGGATCCATAAGAGTACATCTCTTATGAGTTCATCTCTGCTTCTCCAGCAATGTCCTGCATGTCTGGTTCGCCTAACTTGAATAGTTTTCGTGATAGGGGGCAGGTGGCCGTACAGTTGGTGTCTTGTGGGGTGTTGCCGCCAGGACTTGTTGAGGATTGCACGCAGCATTCTTGTGTAATTGCCATCTAGTTTCTTCTCCAGCCGTTTTGTTAGCGTCCATGTAGTGCATCCATATAGCAGTATCGATGTGACCGCTGCCTGGAAGAAACTGCGTTTCATTTTATCGGTTAGGTCTGATTTCCATATAGTCGATAGCCTATTGATAGCTGTCCATGCTTTCGTTAACCTCGTTTCGATGTCCTTTTCGGTTGATTCGACGCTGCTTCCTAGGTACGTGAATTTGTCTACTAGTTTAAGAGGGGTTCCTTCTAGAGTGGAGATGTCCCCCGTTTGGTGATAGCACATATATTCCGTTTTATGTGCATTAACATGGAGGCCTATGCTTGCTGCTGCTCGTTCCAAACTATGCAGAAGTGTTTCGGCTTGGTCAGGTGTATTTGCCAGTATCGCTATGTCATCGGCGTAGTCGGCGTCGGTAATTGTTGTTGCGGGGTATCTTCTGCTTCTTTTCTTCGTCAGTTCGAAGCCATTCTCTTTGATTTTGTCAATCGATGTTCTAAGTACGTAGTCTAGACAAATGATAAAGAGATACGGAGCCAGCGTGTCTCCTTGTAGTACTCCTGCTACTATGTCAAAGTATTCTGTGTCTCCATCTGGTGATCGTACTTTTACTTTAGTGTTTCTATAGAGAATCGTTATTGCCGCTACGGTTTCTTTAGGTATGCCGTACGCTAGTAGGATTTGTTCCATCTTTCCTCTGTGAATGGAGTCGAAAGCCTTGGTAAAGTCGACAAATATTAATGTCGCTTGTAGGTTCTTTGCCCGTACACCTTCAAGGATTCTGCGGATGGTTAATATTTGTGAGGTCGTAGATCTATTTCTTCGGAAGCCATTTTGGTTTTTTCTAAGTATGTTGTCGATTTTGGGTTCTATTCTGTTTCGTAGTAGGGCATTGTAGATTTTGGCAGCTATGGATGTAAGTGTTATGCCTCGGTAGTTTTTGGCTAATCCGAGGTCCCCCTTTTTAGGGAAGGGGAGTATGCATCCCTTCGTCCATCTATCTATCGGATTTTGATTGTATACTGCGTTGCAGTGTCGGAGCAGTATGTCGTCGAATTGTCTGGTCTTCCATACTTCCGGGGGAATTTCGTCCAGTCCTGCAGCTTTCCTATTTTTAATTTTTCTGAGAATCGAGTCGAGTTCTTCTTGTGTGAACGGTCCAAGTTTAATGTCTAATTGTTTGCTAATTATTCTGGTGATTGGTTCAGGCGTTATTTTTGGTGGGTTTCCAAGTAAGTTTTCGAAGTGCTGTTTCCACAGTTTTATTCTTTCTTGTTGGTTTGCTGCTTTAAGTTTTGCTTTGGCCGTGTTCTTTCTTCTGCTCACTTCGTTTATTGTTTGCCAGGCAATTCTAGATTGTCTATCTTCCACCGAGTCTCTAATCTTATCTATCTGATTTTGAATGTATTCTGTCTGTTCCTTTATATATATGCCTGCTAATTGATATTGTGCCGTTTTTAGTTTTAAGGCATTTGTGTTTGTTGGGTTTTTTCGATAGTTTTTGGAGGCTGTTTTCACTAGTGCACGTTTTTCTCTCACCGCTAAAGTTTCCCATGGGACTCTATATTTAGTTTTAATTTTTGTTGGAATGTATTTTGCTGCTGCCTCAAGGTGTGCATTGACGAAATTTTCGTATTCGTCGTTTGGTGTACTTTTTTCCGTCTTTTCTTGTAGTGTTTCGAATCTGTTTCTTAATTCTAATACGTATTTATCTCTTACATCTTTGTTGTTTAATAGGGCCCAGTCATAGTGTTTGGTGGTCGCTGTTCGTTTGTCGTTTTTTCGTAGGCTTAACCGTATTTTCGCCGTGACTATTCGGTGATCGGTGGACACACCCTCAAAAGAGGAGTATGCCTCGCAAAGAAAAGCCTAGAATGCTACCACAGCCCCCCCCCCCCCCTAGAAAGGGAAAAAGGAAAAAAAAAAAAAAAACCCAACAAAAACGAATTCTCCCCTCCACCCCAGTAGACCGCCACCCCCAAAGCTACCTAAAATATCAGTAGTAAATAAAAGTCCAAACGAAGAAGTAGCATTTGAACTCAGGAGCCGAGTGGAAGAAATATGTCAATATTGGTCAGTATGTCTTTAATTCCAATTTAAAATGCTGAATTTTACAAAATGTTATGCTGTATTTTGTTTGTGAAATAATGCTTAAACTATGCGTTTTAAATGTAAAGGCACGCTTACTCTACTATAAAGCCAATTTGATATTAAGCCTATCCACATGTCAGCGAACAAGGCAGAATGTTTTTGAATATCTTCTATCGAATAATTTAAAAATTCGTAAAGAAAGCCCTAACAGTAGTTTAGAAGAAAAGCCTAGAATGCTACCACAGCCCCCCCCCCTTAGAAAGGGAAAAAGGAAAAAAAAAAAAAAAAACCCAACAAAAACGAATTCTCCCCTCCACCCCAGTAGACCGCCACCCCCAAAGCTACCTAAAATATCAGTAGTAAATAAAAGTCCAAACGAAGAAGTAGCATTTGAACTCAGGAGCCGAGTGGAAGAAATATGTCAATATTGGTCAGTATGTCTTTAATTCCAATTTAAAATGCTGAATTTTACAAAATGTTATGCTGTATTTTGTTTGTAAAATAATGCTTAAACTATGCGTTTTAAATGTAAAGGCACGCTTACTCTACTATAAAGCCAATTTGATATTAAGCCTATCCACATGTCAGCGAACAAGGCAGAATATTTTTGAATATCTTCTATCAAATAATTTAAAAATTCGTAAAGAAAGCCCTAACAGTAGTTTAGAAGAAAAGCCTAGAATGCTACCACAGCCCCCCTCCCTTAGAAAGGGAAAAAGGAAAAAAAAAAAAAAAAACCCAACAAAAACGAATTCTCCCCTCCACCCCAGTAGACCGCCACCCCCAAAGCTACCAAAGTACCTTAATGTTGGACTTTAACTAAGTTAAAACTTAAAACAAATTCCCCCACCCTTTTTTTTTTTTTTTTTTTTTTTTTTTTTTAAATGTACACATGGGAAGCAGCATGATGTACGTAAAGGTATTTGAATAAAACAATGGACGACCAAACTCAATACCCAAATGGGTCCTGGACGTGAGTCTGAAGACTTTTCGCTCAGGATCGACAGTTCGATCGGGGAACTACTGCTGCTCCTCTATAAGAGTGGCTTCTATAGAAGAGAATAAAACAGCCATCGAAAGATAACCATGACCCACACTCAAACCACTTACACAAACCGCATCGCTCTTCGCGCGGGTAAAAAAGGGGCGCGTCCTGCTGAGGTTGGAGCCCTGGCCTCGGTGTTCGAAAAATCAGCTACAGAGCTCAAACAATCAAAACTACTAAAATGCAAGCAAACACTACAAATAGCCACATTTAACGTAAGAACCTTAAATAGAATAGGACAACTCCCAGAGCTAATCGCATCGGCCGAAGAACATAAGATAGACATAATATGCATACAAGAACACAGATACACGCACACAGAAGATATCAAATATCACGAAACTGGCAATGGATGGTCGCTCGCCACTATATCCGCATGGAAAAACTCTGTCAACGCCGCAGTAGGAGGGGTAGGTTTGCTGGTAGATATTAGATTAGTATAAATAAATATATATATATATATATGTATGTGTGTCTGTGTGTGTACAAGATTGAGGTTAGTAATTATGTTATCAGTTTTGATATTCATACTTTCTACACTATAGGGTCTATTTAGAGTTTTGGTTGATCCCCAGGGGTTGCATTGTTTGTTTGTATGTTCTTGTTGAATAATTTTTAGGCTGATTTTATTCTTGATGTTAAGGATTTTCTGGATTAAGATGATGAGGGGTTTGATATTTTCAGTCATTTTTCTTCAGTGGTTTGTTGGGTATGATTTATTTTGGATTGTGGAGAAGATTTGGCTTAAGTAGTTAGAATGCATAATAGTTTGCGTTGGGGATTGATTATGAATTTGAAACATGGATTTTTCCAGAGACATCTATTTTGGGACTTGATCGGAAAATTGGTCATCTGTTCCATCTTCCCTTTACGGCGCTTGTTTTAGTTGGAGATTTGAAGTTTTCTGCATATATTTTTTGGCAGCAGTATTGGTGTTTGGTTTGGTTTCTTTGTTTAATGACATATCAACCTTCATAGGTTATTTAATGCCAAAGCCATCCATGTAGAAGGATAGGAGTAGTGCTATTTAACCCATATCTGAGGGAATAAGAGAGTTCATGCCTTACCCAAGAGTATTAGTCTGAAAGTGAATGTACTAGTGTAACTGGAGTTCAAATTCACTTTTGTTTAATTTGTGTTTGTATTCAACAGATTTCAGCTGAATGTAGTTTCTTTAACTGTTCTTAGAACTTTGGCCAATCATTTGGTCATAATTGCAGTAGTTTTTCAATAAGATCTCTGTATTTACCAAGTTGATAGTTGTTGCTATTCAAACTTGGTTCACCAAGTCCATTTCTTTCACAATAACCATTACATCATGGACACCTACAGAAAATACAGTAGATATTGTATTCCCATTGACCGAGAGAATTACATATTCCTTTACAAATAGTTTGCATTTCAGGTGAGGTAGACTCCCAGATTTCAAATACTAATCTTCAGGTGAAGTAAATCCTTGTCATCTAAACAATTGGTGCAACACAATATTCCTATATGAACCAGATCACCCAATGCTTATATATATATATATATATATGCAAATTTCATTAAACATGATAGACATTTTATGCCTACATATTCTCTTTTGGATCCGTTCGAATTCCTGTATTACTTTTATCGTATTCGGGGGGAATTGATTTAGGTATTGTCCATAGTTGTATGTATCCCTAGTACTTTCTGCCCGACTTTGGGCCATCATCAGGGGAGAATCTGTTACAAAAGTGATGTAACTTTTGTTTTAGCAAATTACTACTGTGTAAGGACGTCTTTGCTGTTGGAGATTATGGCGCTTGCTTTTAAATGTAATTCTGTAAATAGTGCCAGTAGCTAAAGACATTTAAGTAATATCCCGTGCCAAACTAATCTCCTCCTCCAAAACAATATTTTATAAAGAGGTAAAAAACATAAAACAGGCTCTCATCGATAATGGGTTTCCTAACTATATTGTTGATGAACAAATTAAACGTATGATCAAAAATGTTAACCAACAAAATAAACAGTGTACTGCTCCATCCAGTCAGCAAGCATATATCAAACTTTTTTATCATAACCAAATGCACTACAATTATAAATCCGATGAAAAAATAATGAAAACATTGATTCACAAAAACATACTCCCCACTGATCCTAATAAAAGAATAAAACTTATTATATATTATAATAAGTTTAAAACCTCGAATTTGGTCATTAGAAATAACTCCTCTCCCTCGATTAGGGTGTTGCAAAAAACTTTTTTATCGTAACCAAATGCACTACAATTATAAATCCGATGAAAAAATAATGAAAACATTGATTCACAAAAACATACTCCCCACTGATCCTAATAAAAAAATAAAACTTATTATATATTATAATAAGTTTAA